>JAHWFP010021491.1:37779-53424 GCA_023313725.1 Lithobius niger | reverse complement strand
TTGTTAATGTTTTTGATATTGTTAGCATTGTTAGCATTGTGCTGATTTTTAGTGGTGTTATTAGTTGCAAGTGTAATGTCTAACCATATGTTCCTGCCTTGCTTTCAAAATGTCTCACTACTTAAACACCATATTTCTGTTTTTTTTTTCCCTCGCACAATGTCCTTGCATATTTTATGTTGTAATCCGGCACACACAAGTTCTCGCAGAACTTCGGGCCGATTGCTGAATAAACCTATTATTATTATTATAGTATTTGCTGTTAATGCCTCTCCAATAGTCAAACCATAAAAAGTACATTCGCAGTCAAATGCAAAGTGAATGCCAAATTTCAACCTGATCAGTCACATAATTTTCTTTATCTGAGCGATACAACATTTTTCAATACTATTTCCGTAAATCAGAAAATCGGAAAATCAATGATGTTTACATCCTTTTTTTCTCCTACAAGCAGGTGACAAATTTTACTGAGATACAGCTAACGCAGTCAGAGTGCAAAGACTGCCCATTTCAACAAATTCTAGGCTGGTTGGCCTCATATTTAATTAACCTCAACCTCGTCAAATTTGAGAAAACCGTCAATCTGTAGCACCTTCGGATAATGTAGCGTAGCCAATGGCCGCCAATGTAACAATGACGGATTGAAATAACGGATTTCTGATTAATTGATTTATTAACGAGCCAGACACAACAAGACAATAAATTGCAAGCCGTTAAAGGCACTGTCCCGGAATGGCACTCGGCTTGTCGCCGCAGTCGCCGTGAAGAGGTGGTGTTGGCCCGTTTATGCATTGGTGACACCAGACTTACTCACTGTTGCCTTTTGAGGGGGTTATCCCTCCTGAATGTCATTGGTGTCGATGGCTTCTTACGGTCTCACAATTGCTCGTTGATTGTCACCATCTTGAGGGTGATTAAGTCGCCGTTTCCATCTTCCGTGAGACACGGTACGTCAATTAGGCGATAAGTCTGCCCTCTTCTCTTGTCCGGGGCTTTTTAATGTTTGCAGGTGATACAGATACCTTACAAGATCTGGATTTGGGGTTTGTTTAACATCTCTGTAATACATGGCGCAGTGGTAACCCGGCCCACTCGACTGTGAGAGAGGTTGGCGCTGTCGACCTGGCTGTCGATGCACTATTAAGGGCGCACTTACCCTAAACTGAGGCCTAACTTTGGAAATTCCTGTCTTTTAGAGTAATGGGCCTAGATTCATAATTTTTTAGCCCTAAAGTGTGTTGAAATACGAGTCTAGGACATATCTTAAATTTTAAATTAGTCTATTTTTGTTGGAGTACTATATCGGTACATTTTTGGTAAATTTTATTACACCTTTGTACTGCGACTTTGATAACGTCTGCAAGAATTGTTCCACATGAACAAAATTGAACTCTAATTAATCTGTATACATAGGGCTATCATGTGAACCAAAATAATTTTGATACCACAATTTTTTATATTTTATAATATAATCACAATTTGCGTATATTGTAAAATAAAACAGCAAAAATTTTGGGATTTTTTAAAAACTACACCGGAAGTGTGTAGATGTATGATTTTGGTTCACTTTATAGTCACCACACATGGGAACCTGTGTAAAAAATTTCAAGTTTTTATCTGAATTCTAAGTAAAATTATGATGTTTTTACTGATTGACCGCTAGCGATATTCGCGTTCCTTGAAATTCAAGTTTGAACATGAAACTTATAAATTCACGTAATGCTAAACAAACCAAAAAAAAAAAAAAAAATAGTTTTTAGCCATAAAAGGTCTCGGTTAATATAAAAAAAAGTGTTGTACTATGTAGAATACATGTTACTGCACCAAACTAATCTAAAAAAGAAAACACAAAATTTGGGAATATTTGTAGGGTATGTGCCCCCTTAAGCCTCAATCCCCCCACCATGGTCTAGAACCGTTCCTCAATACTAAAGCTGGATTAATTATAAATACTTGAGACTTGGATAATGAGTCTGATAATGTCACTTGCCGGGCGGACCATTAGCATGGTCCTTGATACTAGCACGGCCCTGGTAATGTTCAGGAATGGCACTCATCTTGTAGCTGCAGTCGCCTGGAAGAGGTGGTGTTATCTTGCTTGCGTATTGGTCACACTAACCTTACCCATTGATTCCTTTTGAGAGGGGGGGGGGTTATTCCTGCTGAACATCATTGGTGTCAGCAGCCACGTATGGTTGATCACTTGTTTGTTGATTGTTCTTGTTGATGGTATTCATCGCCGTTTCCATCCTTCCACGGGATTTAGCGCGTCAATTGGGTGATAATACTGTCCGGGATTTTGTAATTTTTGCAGGAGGTACATAAGATGTAGATTTGGGGTTTGTTTAATATCTCTGTCATGTGTGGCGCAGTGGTCTGGATCACTAGTTGGTGCTAATGACCAAGCTGTCGACATGCCATTAATCCTCATTTCCCCCGTCCTTGATGCTGCTTCGTTTCCAACTGTTTCGGTTGTTAAGGTTTGGAATAAACAATTGGCATTTCGTTCAGAAACGAAGGTTTTGTGCTTCTTGTGCTATACGGACTTCTGAAAGCGCTTGCGTGGCTAAAGATTCGACCAATTTCTGAAAGTGCTGAACGACGAACTTTGAGAAAAGTTTTTGGCGGCCGAATTTATGTCGGCAGGTTGCCAAATGGAACCGTACTTTTCAATTATGCTATTTCATCTATCTAATCTCGTGTAGGCTTCCTAAACCTGCATGTAGAGGATTTCGAAAAAAAAATATAGTACGTGCTCAGATGGTTGCCGACGCCCACGTTTAATTTCGAACACAATTTTGCTGAGCAAATCGTTGTTCAAGTCACTCTTTTGCCTTCATTCGTCATTCCATTTGTTATTTATGACTGCAAACTAGTTATATTTTTTATGAATATTCTCGTTATAAAACGAAACCTGAGAGGATAAATCCAGAAATTCAAACCTCAATCCCCCCCCCCCCCCCCCGACCACCAATATAATCATGGTGTTTCTGTAGATCTAGGCAGCGTCCGATAAATTTTATTCTAGGACAGAATTTTTATTTTTAATATAAATTCAAATTAAAATGACGAGCAGATAGATGACTTAGATTTATCAGGCGCTGATTGACTCAGTTAGTACCTTTACCAACTCTTTGCTTTTCATGCATTCCTGATTAAAGAAAGAAATTCAAATAACTTATTATTTTGTATTCTAACAAGGGCAGTCTTTAATGGTGATTTTCTGCTTTGACTTGTGATTTATTGTTTATTAAAATATATAATTTTAAATATATCAATATTCTACATTCCCAAGATGGTATTATATTGTGCTCCTTGTAAAGTAACTTTGGCAGTTGAAACTTGTAAAGTAATTTTAGCAGTTGAAAGGGACATTAACCTAATATTGCCTTTCCTTTCGTTGAAAAAAAAAATGCTTAGCCTGCTAAACGATATCTTTTTTAAATTGAATATAAACTCTCATCGGAAGAACCTCGAAACAATTCGGAATGCCGTTTGTTTTTCGCAAGACAACTAAATCCGGGTCTTCGTATCCTTCCCTTGTACGGTGTCCTGTGACAACGAACAGTAATTAAAGCATTCTTCTCTCCTTCTCAAGTTACTTTGTTAAATTAATTTTTTTCCCCACGATTTTCGAAATGGTACCTAAGCTACTTTTTCTTCAAGATTATACAGGCTCTCTCTCTCTCTCATCAAGAGCAGCACTAGTGAGAATCGATGCTTCCTGCTGCCCCTTCGCAGCGTGTGGCTGACTTCCCCTCAGCGCACCCAGGATTTAGTGGAAGTTGTTGTTTGAGCTACTTGAGTCAAGAGTCGAGGGTGAAATCGAATGCCGCCGCTCTACACGTTGTAGTCGCTGTTACAGAAAAAAAAAGGGGAAAAAAAGACAGGAGTGACGTCTTTCCTCCGCTGATTACGTTCGTTAAGTGCCCTGTGGTTAATTGCACACGAACTCGGTCAAGAGTTTTCGAACTTCGTGGTAGAACATTCAACTTTTAGCCTCGTGCGATGAAAATTGTTTAGTCTGCCGAGTTCTTTACTAAAAAAAAAACAAATGTGTCACGAATATTGTAACGATAAAAAATAGAAAGCCAGTAATCAAGAAATAAAAGATACGGCTAAGAAGCCAAAGTCAAATAAAACACATTCAAATCCATAAAAAACGTAAAAAATCAAAACACAAGCATAAAAATAACAAATAAAATAGATAAAAGGCAATGACAGTAGGGAGAGAAGTCTGCCACTAGCGGGCAAGAGATCATGGTTCCCTATTGGCGATTTCTAAGCAGCATTTGGTTCATTTCACTTATAACTTTTGCTTCTGTGCTTTCAGTTTTTACTGGGGTCGTGCATAACAGGCGAAACCATTTTCAAGGCGTTTTTAAAGCCTTTCAAGGCTAATTTACAACTAATTTCAAAGCTGTTTGCACATCCAACTCTCAAAATTACCTTTTCAATTCCAGTATTTTTTCAGATGTCAAAGTTGGCACTATTGTGCTTACTTTGCAGTAGGGTGCTTAACTGTCATGAACAGTGACGAACATTGTGTCCTGCTCTCCACGCAATGGGCAAGGACGGACGAGGAATACAGAAACTAACAGCCACTGGAACTGTATTTGCTCAGTTGCCCCTTTTGGCAAAAAAGTGCTTGCCGTGCACGGCACCTCGCTCTGTCTCCAGTCCAATCCGAGGGGATCATCATTGACAGAATCAATGGATTCGGCTGACAAATTATTTCTCATTTATTTAATTTTATACCTAAATAAATATTACTATTATGTCATTATCCTCATTCCAAATAAAATACACTCACAAAATTCAAGGCCATTTCAAGGCTACGGCAACAAAAATTCCAAGTTTCAAGGTGTTTCAAATTGAAATGGAAATTAAAGTGTAGCCTTGGCGCCACAAGGCGATAGAGACAAATTTTGCTAGGTAGATCGCATAGGAAATTCTTAAGATTCTTTCACATGCCACGATCGACATGAGCACGAGACATCACAGGGCTCTTCTCTTTCCAAAGATGCCAGGGGTTGCTGAGACCGGACTCGAACGCGGTACATCTGGTACATGAAACGACATGTTAACCATCATGCCCCAGACTTAGACTTCTTAGCCGTATCTTTTATTGCTTGATAACGAAGCGGGGTTTGCCTCGAAACGTCGCAAATTGTGTAATTTACGTGTACTGTAAATTGTCTTTTATTTTTATTTTTGATCGTGCTTATTCGATTTCAAAACGAATGTTGTGACACACAGGTCAACTATTTTTTTGCAAATCCATTACAATCTTTTTCCAGTGAATGGAGTTTTTTTCTTGTTTACCAGTAATGCTCAACGAACGGGTAATGGTCCATCACCCCACTTTGTCCAGCCAAACGATGACGTCTTCTTTTGGTCGTCATTTCCCCAGACGTACCCTGCACCAATGAGTGGGATCCTCCTTTCCCTTCACCTGAGAAATTGCCGTTTTGTCTGTCATTACGGCATCACCTTGAAGGTTTGACTTCCTTGTGAGGTATTGCCTGATGAATAGCTCGACGTTTTAGGACTAGAACGTGAGGTTGTCATTTTCCGTTCAAACTCCCGGTAAGTGGCCCGGTAACTAAACCGGGAACGTTTTTTTAAAGTAAAAAAAAATGTAATTTGTTACTTAAATTTAGTTGTTTAGTTGGGTTTACCAGACTGTAAGCTGTCGGCACAGGGTTCTAGCCTCTATTGTCGTCGCAACTTCTTTTCCAATCGCACCGTTCTAATATGGAGCTCCTTACAAGTCGAAGTTGTCTCCCAACCTACGTTGGCGTGGTTTCCGCAGGCTTGCATTCCTTTTTAAAACGTCGACCTTAAATCTTTTTTCTTTGTTCCCCCCATTTCATTCCATGGTCTTCCGATAAACATTTCCAGTTCCGGTGTCAGTGGCTCAATACCCTTCCGGTTTCTGCCCACTTCAAGGTGGAAAATGTACCTATTTTTGTTTCTGTTGTATATTATTTACACACTATTTTTGCAAATGTGTAAGCAATATCAGATGTTGTATAAATATCGATGCTTGTGTGCTTTTTACTGGGTATGATGAGTCCGCTGCAAAGGGACAACACATCACCAGGTTTTAACCAGTATTACGTGTTAATAAACTTTGTTTTTAAATTGCTCACTTTTTTTGTGGTTTTTTAATTTGCTTAGGAGAGAATTTGCAAAAAGGAAAGAGGAAAACATGGCAAATAGCGAAAATCGGAGAGTGAAAGCCAAAGATCGTGGGTTCAATTCCCCGCCGAGGCAGTCTGAAATTTGAAGTTGAAAAGGCAACCTAAATAGGTTTGCATCTATTTCCCCTTCTCGAGCCCATTTGGCTTTCCGTTCTGTTTGAAATAACGTAGTACAGTAAGCCAGCTTTATGCACTTACGTTTCGTCGGAGTGGTGGGACCCGGATTGACCACCTCTTCATGACGACTGCGGACAGTGCGTTCTGCAGTCATCAAGGTTCACGTTTAGGCCAGAACTTTTACTCCCAGTTTTCTCACTGTTGTCTACGGCGAAATTGTCTGGACTGAAATGAACGCTTGCATGGTTTGGAAGGTTGCTCAGGGAAAAAAATTATTTAGCTTAACAATTATTTGCTTTTCCAATGCAAAAAAAGTTCTGCCCCCCCCACCCCCATTTTTTTCTTTTGCAGTCGTTCTGAAGAACTACCCCAAATTCAAACATTCCTCTTCCTCTATACGTTCGCCAAGCAGGTGTAGTTTTTTTGTTTTTTTGTTTATCGTTCTCGTTTGAGTTGTGTTAATGTTGCTTTACTAATTTCGTTATAATTATGTAAATAAAACTCATTAGCGGACTTGCTTTTGTAATTTCTAAGACGTCGAGTACGGCAGCATATGCTCAAGAATTATTAAAACATTTTCAAAAAAAAAGCAGTCATTTTGGTAATTATTTTTTTTTCACTTACTGCGGCAAGGTAGGAGCAACTGTTGAGACGTTATAGTGTACGATAAAGGCGGTTGAAAGCCGGAACCGTTTAGGCTAATAACAAATTGACTATGGCTTGAACAGGAACTGGACGGGAGACTGGCAGTAAAGCTAAGGACAGAGTGAGAGACGACCTGTGCTCCATCAACAGCCTACACCTACCGTGATTGATGTTCCACGGTTCGAATCTCCGGTATATCCTTGTTTCTAAACTTCCGTGTTCCTTTTTTTGTATGTGATTCAAGGCAAGCTAGTAGAGAATTTGTACAAACGAAAGAGAAAAACAAGCCAGAGAGCGAAAATCATACACTATGAAATAACGTAGTACAACAAACCACTTTTACAGGCTACACAGTAATATAATAAAATAGTTTCCATGCGATTCCCAGGTTTTTCAGAGTAGTTAAGTTCAATTTCCAGGCTACTCACTGTAATTTTAGGAACTCAATTTTTCACACAATTTGCCAGTTTTACATTTTTTTAAGGCTCACTTAGTGCAAAAGATTAGCCCGATTTAATAAACTTTAGGTATCAACACAGAATTAAATACATATGCAAACCTATTTACGTTTCCTTTTAGACTTAAATGCCAGACTACCTGAGCGTGGAATCAAACTCACAACCTATGATACCAAAAACCGAGGTCCTACCGCTGAGCCTACTGACGCGGCCAACGGTAGGACCTCGGCCTTTGGTTGTAAAGATCGTGGGTTCGATTCCCCGCTCAGGTAGTCTGACATTTAAGTCCAAAAGGCAACGTAAATAGGTTTGCATCTGTATTTATCTAACTCTCGTTGAGCTGTCGGCTTTCCGTCCTGTTTTGTCAACACAGAAGTACAAGGATAAATTTTATTTTACCGCAATGTCTTAACAAAATGTGTTAAATGCACTTAGGGCTTGCCCTAAAAGTGAGGCTTAGTTTTTTACTCAGTTTTCCAGGTTTTTTTGTGAAAAATCTGAGAATTCCCTGAGTTATCCCGGAGTTTTAAACGTAGTTTAAATTCCCTGAGTTTTCCAGGTGTTCCAGGTTCCAGGATCTTTATGCACTCACGTTTAGTCGGCGTAGCGTGATCCGGATTCGAACTGGCAGCCCAATTCACATGATGTAAAGGCTTGTAAAGATGTATTAAAAACTAAATTTAACAGTGCAGCGAAGACGCACTGCCGAAATTACTTGGTTACAAGTGGAGGAGGAAGTTGAGCTAAGACGTTTCCAGCATATCGGTGATGTCCTTCAAAGCTCAAATATATAAATGGCAAAGAGGCTGGATTTATATCATGATTTATTCTGCAGCAGGTGATTATTTTCGAGAGCTTATTGCCGATTTGCACTACACAACCCAAGCATTACATCAGAGAGTTTATCCTGTTGCGATTAACTTTTTGAAAAGAAAATCAACCCCAATTCAACTATACGTGCAGGTCAAGTTTTTAAAATCATATCAAAAACCAAAACTGGTAAAAGGGGCCGCCAAGTTCGGCCCTTCAAAGGAGTGATATCAACACACCAAACATTCGCCAAATTAATTGCACCGCTTAATAGTTCGAAGGTTAAATGAAAACTGGAACATTGCTACTTTGGGTAGCAATGTTCAAGTTTTCATTTAACTTCCAAAGTATTATTCGGTGCAATTAATTTGGCGAATGTTTTAGTGTGTTGATATTACTCCTTTGAAGGGCCGAACCATTCGGCGTGCAGAGCGAGTTTGTTAAATCTACATAATAAGATCGTATAAATCACGATCACGAATTAAGAGTTTGTCACCGCGCGTCTGGTAGGAGGGAAGCGTTGAGGGGACGTTTTCAGGACAGCATGCTTCTCGAAGGAACAACTTCGAGACCTCCTTGAGCGTCATTTTTCCCGCCGGGATAAACATTAAGATGGAAGAATATAATAGAAGTGATCATTATAAAAGGGGGTGGAGGGAGTATTAGCGGTGAGATGGGTGATTTGAGTCACTGGATGCGCTGATTGAGTGAGCGAAGAGACGAAAATCAGCGTTTATTAGTCAGTGTGTCCAAACATTTTAAGAAGCTTAATTCGGCAGAACGTGGACCTACTCATGAGCTACCATATCTAACCAGTATTGCAAACCGTGCGCGCAACACCACCCGGCGTGCGTCAGCTAGTCTTATCATCAAAACCTTGATAAATGTAACATGCGATAAAAACTTTGCAATATGTTAAATAGGGAGAAATAGAAGAGAATTAAAAACACGTGGTATATAAACATTCTATTAAAAATTTAGGATTTTGTGCTGGAAATAGAATGATGAATCACAGTGGGTCGTGATCGGAAAAGGGGGATTGAGGCTTAATCGTGCATCGACAGTTAGGTAATTAGCGCCAACCTCAGTCACAGTGCGGTGGCCCGGGATGTCACTGTGCCACGCATTACAGAGATGTTAACCAAACCCCAAATCTAGACCTTTTTGTATGTCTGCGCAACTAGAAACGTTTATTGGTGGTATGTAGTTTCACATACTAACAAACTCAACGGCTACATGATATCTTCTGGCTTATTCTGGTCGTTTCTCGGTTGTAATCTCTGGGTTTGCCTATTCCGTTACGAAACCATTTTCTTTTTTTTTTTAATGTCTGGTAAAATTTGAAAATTGAAAATTCATTACTCTGGTATTAGTTTGCTATAGATGGCATAAAGCTCAACGGAATTACGCATAAAAATAATGGTCAGGGTGATTGTCTTCAAGGAAAGGGAAATTCAACCAAGATTCTTCTTTGATTTTTGACTCTAAAGAGACGAAAACACCGAAATTATCATCTCGTCCGCATTGTCGGCAAAGGCAATAGAATACGATGCAATGCTGAAACAGCATTAAGCAAGTAAGGGCGCAGTAATAAGTAATTTTAGTTCCTACGGATGGTGGTCATGGCGGCTTAGAAGTGGCAGAGCCTATACTAGTTGTTTGAAAGCCGGGGCCTGAAAGGGGACTCTGGCAAAGTCCAGGCTTTGCCTCGGAATATTCTTTTCCCTCGAGACGTTGCATTGACGAATAATTTTGTAACATACAATCGTGATCTAATTCAAATTCTAATGCTATTTGAAATCATAACTTTACAACAACAAACGAGGTTAAAAAAAAAAGTAGGCCTAACTCTCCATATTTCCTCCAAGAACACTCGACACAAACCCACGCGCGACAAGCAAGAAAAGGAAAGGGGAAAAAAATAACAGTCAAATCTTGTGGTTTTCGCAGTCGAAGAATAACAACAAGTGCATGGTGCACGGTGGCATGGCTTTGGGACCAAACGATTTAAACCGATGGGGGTGGAAACATTTCGTTCGTTTCTGGTCGTCTGCTTCGTCGGTCGTTCTGTCCTTCCTCCTGGCGTCTCATGTGCGTTTTCTTCGCTCGCGTTCTCTGCTGCTCTCTAGCGGAGTTTCTCGAGCCTTCGGTTGATGTTACTCATCGAACGAAACCGGCAAGTTGGAAAAGACAGGCAAACTTGGCGCGTTATTTGTTTGCGTTCGCTGTTCGCTCGAGCGTGACGGATAGACAGACGCAGAGAGCGAGTGATAGTAGCGGAGAGAGACCGTTAAAAATTACAGTCCAGTGCCCCGAATTTGAAAGATTTTTTTTTTTTTTTAAACAAGAGTTTTTGTGTGCGAATTTTGTAGAGTGGGAAGAAGAATTGGACGTTAAAAAAAAATAAACAAACTTACCTGGCCAGCAGCTGAGTAGGAGCACGGCGAACGCGGTGTGCAGGCCCGTCGACGGTGGCCAGACGCGGCGACCGTGTCTCCATCGCCCGCGGTGTTCGCTGTCGTGACACCCGGGCCTCGTGCTCTTGTTGCCGTTGCCCTTGTCGCCGGGTTCCATCCTTTCCATCACGTCGCCTTAGCCGCTTTCCCCATCCCCGTCTCTAGCTTTTTCGGAGGGCAGGGATCAGGAGACACGCTGGTTGTTTTTGGGCCAACACGGGGCAAAACGCCGGCTCGGGCAGCGGCGACGTTGTCGGCGGCATTGGGCGGCCATGCGGCCCTGCGTCCGCGGAGGCGAGGGAGCGAACGTCCGTCCGACCAGGCTAGGGCCACGATAGCACGCGCCCGTTCTCCCGCCGGTTCCGAGACGCAGGCGCCGCGTGCTCGCCCAGCCCGCCAATCAGCGTTCGAATGGGGAACGCGCGGGCTGGTAGCTGGATGGCTTGCTTGGCTGGTTTGTGCTTGGCTTGGGCTAGCTTGGAGCGGAGAAACAGAGAGAGAGAGGAGAGATAGACAGAGAGTGCGCCAGGGCCTATTTCTCCTCGCTACGAGCGCTGCGAGTTGGTTTCTGTATATAGGTGGCGCTGCTTCGCAATAGGGGAACAAGCAAACCTCCTGCTCCTCCTCTATTGCCGGCGTTCCCTGCACAACCACACGCGTGCTAATGCATCACCCGCGAATAACGATCGCCCCTCCTTCAACCTCCCCGCCCCAGCCCTCCCCCCTTTTCCTTTTCTCCTGACCCCCCTCCCCCCCCCCCCACCCCACTTCTTCTCCTTTAACTCCATCGCTCATCCTAAACCTGCTGCTTTCGTGAAATCTCCAGGTGTTTTGTGTGTTCGTCCAAGACAGACCTCCTGCTTCTACAAGAGTGAGATTGGATGCACCAACCAAAGATTCAAAGCGATTCTTCGCACAATGAAGTGGAATTTCTAAAGTTAATGTTGAAGTTTTAGTAATAAATGAAGACCGAAAACGCCTCTTCATTTCGCGTTTCAGCTCGGTTGTCACATTACTCGTTTAGCGAATCGTAGCACGTGTGTGTGTGCATATTCGCTTGGTGGCACAAAGGCGTGACGAGGGAATCTTTCCGTTACCCAATTTTGCCACCCCGGACAAAAAATAAATGCATAATAAGTACAAAAAAAAAATAATTTAAAAAAAGGTAAAATTTATTGCCTCGCTTCTTAAGAAAGAATTTTTCCAAACACAAGTTAACCTTTAAAGTGCTATGCTTGAGCAAACACGAGCCAAACACAAACACAGGTTTAAGTTTTAAAAACAGAGTCCAAACTATGCGCGAGATGGGCAACAATGGAGAAATGACAACAATACAAGATTCCCGTTACAAACCGACTCTAGACATGGCCGTGGCCGGCTTGGTAGAGGCGTTTGCCTCACGTTAACAAGCTTATTCAAGTTACTAGTTCGAGTCCGGTCCAGGTTACCCCTACTTTTGTAGGGGATATAAAATTAACGTAGCAGTTAAAGGGTTAAGCATCTTATAACTCACTTTTCGTTCAGCACTTATAAGCAGTTTTTTCTATGTTATGTACGGAATTATACCGCTTAGAATTATACCGGTCCCAGTACGCATGAACCGTCGCAAGCGTGACCACTCTGGCAATTCCGGAAATTTGAAGGCTGAGTTTTGTATTTTACCATCGCGGTTATTATTGTTTTGGCATGCATCTTACAAATTTTATTCGGCGATACATAAGCACTATAGGCGTGGGACTTTCCTCAGTTGGCCATGTGTAATTTTTTTGTGGACAGAATTTTTGTGTTGCTATTGTGGCTATTGTGGCTATTGTCACTGACGTTGACGATTGGTTTTGAAATTGTTTTTCGTTTCCATTTTGATCGTCATTATCTTTAATTACCAAACCCAAGGTTTTTCTTTGTTCAATGTTTAAATTTGGAATGAACCTTTCTCCTGGCTCTTTGTTATTCTTCCTGACAAAACTCTTTCCTGGCAAAGGTAGTTGAACGTGAGTGCGGTAAACCAAAGTCGGTTACAGGCGCGCAGGAATGACACTCAGCTTGTCGCCACAGTCGCCGGGAAGGGGTGGTGTTAGCCCGTTTGCGTATTGGTCACACCAACCTAAGGGCACGTTTATGCAACCACTCGCTTTTGCATTCTCGCAGCTAGAAGCTAAAAATCACCTCAAATTCCAACAGGGCGGCGGTTTTATGTCTGCCGCCTCGCAACGAAAACAGCAAATAACGTGACTTCGGAAGCGTTTGGGAAAATTGTTTCGTCATGAGGAATTTTTTATATTATTGGCACGGATTATAAGACTGCAAGTATTTACTCCAACGATGTCGGATTTAGCTAATACATTTAACGTTGTTACCATGGTAATATCACTTTTGCCATCGCGATTGAGTTCTAGCTGCGAGAATGCAAAGGCGAGTTGTTGCGTAAACGCACCCTTACTCATTGTTTCCTTTTGAGGGGGTTAACCCTCCTGAATGTCATTGGTGTGGCCGGCCACCGTGATCCCTCATATTCTTGTGAATTATTGTCACCACCTTGACGGTTTTCGTCGGCATTTTCACCTTCCGCGAGACATTTTGTGTCGTTTGGGTGATGGTTATGTCCTCTGTGCGGGGATTTCAATTTTTGCAGGAGGTTCAGATTTTCGAGAAGATCTAGATTTGGGGTTTGGTTAACTTCTCTGTAATTTGTGGCGCAGTGGCAAATTACTGCGACTGAGGTTGGCGCGATAACGACCTAGCTGTCGACACGCTATTGAGCCTCCTCCCCCCCCTCTCAAACCGTTCCTCACGAGGAAAAAATAAATAAAAATCAATAGCCTTGCAACATCCACACGCATCAGAAGTAAACGTACCGATTATTCATATTATTTCGTCAGAAATCTTTAGCAATCGACATCAAGTTTTGGAATGCCGCAGCAGCGAAAATATATTTCGATGCTGCCCCTTCGCAGAGCGTGGTTGGCTGCAGTCCATTACCTGCAGTTATTAGGTGTAGTTATCGTTTACCTACTTGAGTCTAGGTCGAAAACGAATGCTCGACCTAGTTGTAATATTACTTACACCCAGTAAGCATTACCTGGTTATGTAAGTAAGTTAGCAGTAAGCCGTCAGAGATTATCGGGCCCTTCGTCTATAGAGCAGAGACATTTGCCGCCATATTAGCACCAGTATGGGTTTTGGAGGGTATAACTACAAGGTGCACTATGATAAAACTGGAGGGAAAAACAACTGAAGAGCGGATTTCTTAGGCTTAAAGTAACGTTGTTTTCTCCAACAACAAAAATCGCGCGTTTTAGGTCTAAGAAATCACTTTTCACAGCATTGGCATCAGTATGACGCCCTTCTGTTTATCTCTGCAGTGCCCCTTGCAGCTAACCCATTAAGGCTCCAGCATAGAGTTATATACAATAATACTACGTCGTGTCAACTCAACTAACAACTCAATTCAACTCAACTAACTTTCAGATGTTGAATAACGTGTCACGTCAACGATAGCTTGAGTCGACAAAATAACTTCCTGAAGCTACTGACGAAAACCGAGTTTCACGAGGGTTCCCTGGGAATCCGAGGGAATGAGCAAACCGCAACCGCGTTGTTAGAGGCTTGGTCTCCTAGCAATGAGCATGAGAAATCGAATCGCATTACCAATCTACGTACACAAGTGATTTAAAAAAAAATAGGACCCCTCTGGGGGCACGTCTGAACTTGGAGTGTTTGATAACACTAAATTTGAATTTTCTTACTTTGTGAAGTAAAAGTTTCATCGGAAAAAGGACGACATAGCAAGAACCCTAACCTGAAGAACCCCAACAATGAAAACGGGCGAGCGTTTTACTTTTTTTGGCCACGAGAAGTTGAAACTGACACACCGTTGCCTTTAAAAGTTGAAGTTGGTACATTGTTGCCTTGACTAACAATTATATATGCTCTGCGTATTATATATATCTCAGCGGCAAGGCTTAAATGACGTCAGGCACGAAGGGCAGTTATTTTCCACATGGTAGATCGCTCAAGCTGAAGCGAAAAACCTGGAATGGGTAGGGGCGTGGGGCGTGGAATGCCCGTGTGTTGGGCATTACGTCTGTTAGCCATGCTCTTGGCATTCTAATTCTAGAAAATAAAGAAAGTGGGAGGGGGTGGGGAGGTGCATTGCGTCTGTTACCATTAAGCATATGATTACGCATTAACTGAACCAAGAAGGTAAGTTTTTTTGGGGTAGTTTGGGATGGAGACCGAATCAGTTTTTGCATAGTTTTGTTTTTATTGAAAAGTCCCGTTTTGCAGTAACATCTTAAACTACTTCATTTTCTGAAAAAAAAGGAATCTGCGAAATGGGATTCTATGCAGTTAGTAGTAAGAAGTGGAAAAAACAAATTTGGATGATCACTTTGCAATCCACTCCAAATAAATTTTAAAAATAAAAAAAATAAAAACTTGGTGCTTATTTGTCCAGTGTCTGTATGTCTTGAGTGCCTATTTGTCCGGGTGCCTATTTTTCAGAGTGCCCGTTTGTCCAGTGCCTAAATTGGCTGCCTAATTATCCGGTGCCATTGTATCCTACATTTGGCCATCGACCTAAACGGCTTCTATTTCGACTGCTGTGTTGCATTTGAACTTGCTTCAACCAGATTACCATCGGCATCTGGCTCCCTTGACCCATCGGCTTAGCATTCTGTTCGCAGCAGGATGCGTGTTAACGACGCTCAGTGAATAACGATCGTAGACTTTTAAAATCCTCTCCTAGTAGCATCCGGTGCCATCTTAGTCATTTTTATTTAAATATGTATGTTATGGAAACTGTGTTAAAAATTCGCGCTGCTAAAAGGATGATTTCGACGGGATCAGGAATTAGTGTTGCACTTCTCTAGGTATACCCCTCAGCCACATTATTTTCTTATTTCCTGCCGGCTTAACAGAAATTTCGGCTATATTTCAGATGGCCGCCAATTT
>JAHWFP010021491.1:0-37379 GCA_023313725.1 Lithobius niger | reverse complement strand
TTCCTCAGTTGGCCATGTGTAATTTTTTTGTGGACAAAATTTTTTTGTTGCAAGTGGCTATTGTCACTGACGTTGACGATTGGTTTTGAAATTGTTTTTTTCTTTTCCATTTCGATCGTCATTATCTACGGAGCCCTGTAGAGGACATACCAAAAAAAAAAAATTAGTTTTGTTATCTCGACATAACCAATTCGTTCTCTCGAGATAACCAATTTCCGTTTCTGCGATCTTACAGGAAGTAGTAACGAAAGAAATACCGGAAGTAGTAATATAGTTTGTTATATCTGGTTTGTTATACCAAAAACAAACCTAATTTTTTTTTTGGTATGTCCTTGACAGAGCTCCGTAATTATCTTTAATTACCAAACCGAAGGTTTTTCTTTGTACAATGTTTAAATTTGAAATGAAGCTTTCTCCTGGCTTTTTTCTTCTGCCTGACAAAACTCTTTGCTGGCAAAGGTGGTTGAACGCCAAAGTCGGTAACAGGCGCTCTCCAGGAGTGACACTCGGCTTGTCGCCACAGTCGCCGGGAATAGGTGGTGTTAGCCCGTTTGCCTATTGGTTACGCCAGCCTTACTCATTGTTGTTTTTTTTTAGGGGGGGGGGGGGTTAAACCCTCCTGAATGTCATTGGTGTCGCCGACCACCATGGTCCGTCACGTTTTTGTGGATTACTGCCACCATCTTGATGGTTTTCGTCGGCAGTTTCACCTTCCGCGAAACGTTTTGTGTCGTTTGGGTGATGGTTATGTCCTCCTGTGCGGGGATTTCAATTTTTTGCAGGAGGTTCACATATTCGAGAAGATCTAGATTTGGGGTTTGGTTAACTTCTCTGTAATTTGTGGCACAGTGGCAAATTACTGCGACTGAGGTTGGCGCGATAACGACCTAGCTGTCGACACGCTATTGGCCCTCATTTCCTCCTCCCCCCCCCCCCCTCTCAAACCGTTCCTTAAGAGGGAAAAAGTAAATAAAAATCAATGCCCTTGCACTTCTACACGCATCAGAAGTAAACGTGCCGATTATTCATCCTATTTCATCAGAAAACTTTATCGACCAACATCAAGTTTTGGAACGCCGCAGCAGCGAAAATATATTTCGAAGCTGCCCCTTCGCTGCGCCTGGTGGGCTGCCGTCCATTACCTGCAGGTATTAGGTGTAGTTATCGTTCACCTACTTGAGTCTAGGTCGCAAACAGAATGCTCGTTCTACTGTGACCAGGTAAGCATTACCTGGTCATATAAGTAAGTTAGGAATAAGCGGTCAGATATCGCCAGGCCCTTCGTCTATTGTTTTTAGTATCGTCAGAGACTTTAAATCATTTTTTTTTTAAATCGTTGGTCGTGGGATTCGGAGTGGCTGACCACTGGGCTGTCTTGCTAACATAGGAACCGCCCGCGAGGAATTTGCGGGTGCGCTTTGTGACTTCGTTATTTTCCCTTCTGTTTCGGACAAGCTCTAAAAGTCATACGCTGAGGTCAAGGCCCGCTGAGATAGTAGCTGCGCTCCACTTCAGGCCCTTCAGCTTGCTTCTGTTTAGTGACAGACGCACTAGGAGTCGTCCAGTACCGTACGTATTGAGAACCCAAAGGAATTTATATCTGGACTAAGTGAATACGTGAGAAACCCTCAATATGCGCCAGATCTCGCAGTTTGATCGTTACCTTTACGTGTTTAAAGTTTTAAGCAAAAATTTTGTTCAGATACCAATCCTCATTCCGTACGGTACTGGACAACTCCTGGCCTGTCTGTCACTAAACAGAAGCTGGCTGACGGCCCTGGAGTGGAGTGCAGCTACTATCTCAGCGGGCCTTGGCTGAGGTAAAAGAAATCAGCCTTAATTAAAACGCTTTAAATGTCCGTCCATTTGCAAACGGATGAAAGAGTCGTGCGCGACCGCGTTGACAACTTCAGAAATTTGACAGAGCTGGGTTTGTTATTTTTCCATCGCACTTTATAATTTTTTATGCAAGTATCATACAATTTTTATTCGGTGAATTTTTGGCATAAATCTTTGCCATTTTTACAGCTGAGCATTCGATTAAAAAAAACTCCAGATGAAAGTAAATTATCTGTAAAAGATTGTAATTTGGAATGGGTGGCTGTATTCACATCTGGGATGACGTTAATACAGGAACAGCCACAATAATTTATGGTTGGTTTTATGAGCTGAAGCGTTTTGAAAAGTGGCACATACCATTCCGATCTTTTCGGGTGTGCTACCTCGGTCAGCGGGATCCGAGTTTCAACAAGTAATATCCTCGAGCGTCGATCCAAAGACACATGCAGTATACAGGCATTACAAGTATGTAATGACACTTACAGACGAATAATGACAAAAGGAACCTCCTTGAGCGAGGCGAGACGATGCCAACGGAGCGACCTAAGCGAGCGATGTGGCTGGTGTAAATTAAAAATTTTAATGTTATTTGTTAAATTTTCTTTATTTAACCATTTAAAAGTTTTTAGTTGCCTATTCATTTTTTTTTCACTAGCGGAAACCTTACTGCCCGTCCACCCCAGTTACTTGGCTGCAAAAAGTCAGTTTGACCTAGCTGACGATGCGCCATAAAGCTTCCATTTCTCCCCCCTCCCCTCCCACCCCCCAACAACACTAAGGGTACAGAGCGGCAATAACATTTTGTGTGTCTACTGGAGTACTATCCGCGATAATATAGCTTTCATAGCCGAGTCGTCTGAGCAGTGATTTGGAGTTCATTGGTTTGAATCCAGGTAGCGTCATCGCAATGAAATATTAGTCCGTAAACATAGTCCTAATGAAGAAAGTCTTACTGAATGTAAGATGCGGAAGTGTAGGACTTTATCAGTTGTGCCATTTGCGTGCATCACTTTAATTCCTTAATCAACGACAACGTTGTAGTAATTGTTTAAGGCGTTTAACCTATACCGTAGCAGGAAGCATGCTTGCACAAGAAGATAAAATCGTATCAAAAACCAAAACTGGTAAAAGGGACCGTGAAGTTCCGAATGGTTCGCCCGAAAGGGCTGGCCGGCTGGCTGAATTCGGCCCTTCAAAGGAGTGATATCAACACACCAAAAACATTCGGCAAGTTAATCGCACCGACTGATAGTTCGAAATTTAAATGAAAACAAAAAAATTGCTACTTTCCGTTTTCATTTACCGTCCAAAAGTATTATACGGTGCGATTAACTTGGCGATTGTTTTGGTGTGTTGATATCACTCCTTTGAAGGGCCGAACTATTCGGAACTTGGTGGTCCCTTTTACCAGTTTTGGTTTTTGATATGATATCACTACTTTTTTTTATAAATTGTGTATTAGACTCAACTCAACTAGCTTGCAGATGTGGAATAACGTGTCACGTCAACGATAGCTTGAGTCGACAAAATAACTTCTTAAAACTACCGACGAAAACCGAGTTCCATGAGGGTTGCCTGGGAATCCGAGGGAAGGAGCAAACCGCAACCGCGTTGTTAGAGGCTTGGTCTCCTAGCAATGAGCATGAGAGATCGAATCGCATTACCAACCTACGTACACAAGTGATTAAAAAAAAATAGGACACCTCTGGGGGGACGCCTGGACTGGGAATGGTTGATAACACTAAATTTGAATTTTCTTACTTTGTAAAGCAAAGTTTCATAGGATAAAGGACGACAAAGCAGGAACCTCAACCTGAAGAACCCCCAACAAATGAAAACGGGCGAGCGTTTTAATTTTTTGGCCACGAGAAGTTGAAACTGACACGTTGTTGCCTTTAAAAGTTGAAGTTGGTACATTGTTGCCTCGACTAACAATTATATAAGCTCTGCGCGGTCATCTCAGAGGCAAGGCTTAAATGACGTCATGCACGAAGGACAGTTATTTTTCACATGGTAAATCGCTCAAGCTGAAGCGAAAGACTGGGAGCGTGTAGGGGCGTGGGGCGTGGAATGCCCGTGTGTTGGGCACTGCGGCTGTTAGCCATGCTCTTGGCATTCTAATTCTAGAAAATAAAGAGATTGGGAGGGGGTGGGGAGGTGCATTGTGTCTGTTATCATTAAGCAGATGATTACGCATTAACTGAACCCAGAAGGTAAGTTTTTTTGGGTAGTTTGGGATGGAGACCGAATCAGTTTTTGCAAAGTCTTGTTTTTATTGAAAAGTCCTGTTTTGCAGTATAACATCTTAACCTATTTCATTTTCTGAAAAAAAAAGGAATCTGCGAAATGGGATTCTGTGCAGCGAAAATGGAATTAGCAGTTAGAAGTGAAAAGAAACAAAATTTGGAAGATCACTTTGCAATCCACTCCAAATAAATTTTAAAATAAAAAAAAAAACTAGATGCTGATTTGTCCAGTGTCTGTATGTCTTGAGTGCCTATTTGTCCGGGTGCCTATTTTTCAGAGTGCCCATTTGTCCAGTGCCTAAATTGGGGTGCCTAATTATCCGGTGCCAATGTATCCTACATTTGGCCATCGACCTAAACGGCTTCTATTTCGACTGCTGAGTTGCATTTGAACTTGCTTCAACCAGATTACCATCGGCTTCTAGATCCCTTGACCCATCGGCTTAGCATTCTGTTCGCAGCAGGATGCGTGTTAACGACGCTCAGTGAATAACGATCGTAGACTTTTAAAATCCTCTCCTAGTAGCATCCGGTGCCATCTTAGTCATTTTTATTTAAATACGTATGTCATAGAAACTGTGTAAAAATTCGCGCTGCTAAAAGGATGATTTCGACGGGACTGAGTTCGACGGGATCAGGAATTAGTGTAGCACTTCTCTAGGTATACCCCTCAGCCACATTATTTTCTTATTTCCGGCCGGCTTAACAGAAATTTCGGCTATATTTCAGAT
Source organism: Lithobius niger (assembly GCA_023313725.1). Taxonomy (NCBI): domain Eukaryota; kingdom Metazoa; phylum Arthropoda; class Chilopoda; order Lithobiomorpha; family Lithobiidae; genus Lithobius; species Lithobius niger. Next base: position 32,563 of record JAHWFP010021491.1, on the reverse strand, counting down.
GGCCGCCAATTTTCTGGCCACCACCGGCCAACTATAAATTCGGCGGACGGCTGGCAGCTAATTTTCGGCTAAATCGACCGAAATGTAGCAAAGGCTATGAAACATGAAACTCGCTGCACACGAACAAATGAAGAGATGTGAGGAAATTACTATTCTCCTGTTTTTTGGGGTTTTTTTTGGCGGGGGGGGGGGGGGAGAGGGCATAAAATACATTTCGATGTGATTAGTAGATGGGAAAAAAAAGGAGAAATCCCGTGATGGGGAAAAAATCTCTATCCTCAAATTATGGCATTTAAATAAAATCCAAGCCACACCACGAGCGTGATGTTATTAAAGGCACATAACTCCCTCCGGTATATTTTAACAGTTTCACTCAATACATTACCGGAAATAGTTTTATATAAACTGATTTACCTTTCATTTGCTGGTCTAAGGGTACGATGCAGATGTCAGTAGTGGCGCGTGAATGTTATTAGGCTTGTTTTGAACGGCTCGGTCCGAGCGGTATATAACTCCCGCCACATCGCTGGCAAGCCGCGGCCCTGGAGGAAGGATAATTAATCCTTCGCTCAAGTTTGCGACTTGGTCGAATGATGTGTCACGTTGCAGCGGCCCCGAAATGAGTATGACTAGTGTCGTAACGCAATGCGCGCTGCGGTCGTTTGAACTATATTTTAGCATAGGTGACGCAGAGTAAAGCAGCCAGAACGAAGGGATTTATGTGGCTTTAATTGAACCTTAAGACGAAACCGAAAGTAACCAGACGTGCTAATGACCATGCATTAACCATGACCATGAAGCAAAATACATGGCACTCATAAGTTGCTGGCAAGAGAAGTGGTTTTAAAAACGTTGAAAGATAAGACAGTCGAGCAGTTCGCCATTAGAGACAAGTTGCAAGGAATTTCATGATTGTTTGGTGCTGTTTAATGTATTACAACGTGGAAATTTATGGCTTTAGCCATATTTTTTCGGCGGCTAGGCCAGGCGGTGGCTGGAAAATATTTGGCGGCAGTTCGGCTGACTAGTAAAAATGCGGCGTGGCGGCTGAGGGGTATACTCCAGAGACGAACTGATCGGACTTCACTTTTAAAACACTGTAATAACAAACTTAAACGTCGTGAACAGGGGGTAGTAACGCCACAGAAGGATTACTAGCATCGCTTTACTAGGACCGCAAAAGCATAGACAACATGGCGCTGGAAATCGTAGCTTAATCTGGCCCACATTGGAGTTTAAAGATGCCGGTAAATAAACATTGCGCTGTCGCCAACTGCGAAAACAGTTCGTGGTATTTTACAAACAGCGTGTGGCAAATGTTAGCTAACGCAATACACTTTCACGAAATTAGCTTTCCCTCGGTCTCCTTAGGGTGCCTTTATGCAACGACTCGCCTTTGCATTCACGCAGTTGAAATTGAAAGGTGTCGTTGCCATGGTGACAACGCTTCCTGGATTAACTAAATCCGACATCGTTTGAGCAATGCTTGCAGTGTCTTTTAATTCGTGACCGTAAGATAAAGAATTCCCCCTGACGAAACAATTTTCCCAATAGCTTCTAAGCTCATTTATTGACTCGTTTCGTTGCAAGCCGGCAGAGGTAAAACCGCCGCCATGTTGGAATTTCAGATAATTTCTAGCTTCTAGCTGCGTGAATGCACAGGCGATTCGTCGCGTAAACGCGCTCTTAGTATTGTTTGCGAGTCATTTTTAAGCTGCGTGATCGCAACGTACTGTGGCTTATTAAGACGCATAACAACTTTTTTTCTACACACACAAACCTTTTCTGAAACCAGAACAAGACCGGCTACTGCCGGTGTTGGAAAACCGAAGTGACGGTTTCGTGAAAGTTTTGTGTGAGTAGAACAAAAAATTGATGTTTGTTCCAACGAGCCACCATAGTAACAACACGCGTTTCTTCCCGTGTCCTCGTATCCTAGTGACATAACGCTTGCCGAGTTTTGCGTTCCATAAGAATGTGCTACTTCCGTAACGAAGTGACTATATTGCTCTAAGGTGTGAACAAGGCATATTTATAGCGTAAAACAATCCCAAAATTTAAAAAAAAAAAGGAACGAACGTACCACAAATGCCGAAGCTCGTGGGCGGTGTGTTGCTTCAACATAAAAGAAATAAAACTTAAAATTTAAAATTATCGTGTAGAGCAGCGACATTTGCCGTCATATTTGCCGCCATATTGGCACCAGTCTGGGTTTTGGAAGGCATAACTACAAGGTGCACTACATAAAAAATGGAGGAAAAAACAACGGAAGAGCGGATTTCTTAGGCTTAAAATAACGTTGTGTTCTCCAACAACAAAAATCGCGCGTTTTAGGTTTAAGAATTCACTCTTAACAGCATCGGCTTCAGTATTATGCCCTTCTGTTTCTCTCTGAAGTGCCCCTTGCAGGTAACCCATTAAGGCTCCAGCATAGAGTTATATACAATAATACTACGTCGTGTCACTGCTCTGTAGACCACATTAAAGTAACAGTAATAGTACTTTATAGAAACACACACGTAAAATGACATTAAAACATGCAAACAGTTTTTACCATTCCCCACGGGGTAAAAAAAACACGGTACTGAAACAAATCCAAACATTAAAAAGATAAGATTAAAGATAAGATAGACGAAGGAATGGATTAAAAAGATTGGACAAAATTAGGGAAAAAAGAGAGATTGAAAGAGGAATACCCAGTATTACAACGAACTGATTATTTCAATAGATTTAACATAGTAAACCCTCTAACCTTTGCCGCATTTCCCCTCCCCCGTCGCACTATACCTGAAGTTTTGTTAAGCTCAACGATTTTTTAAAACCTAAATTTATGTTTACTCCTCTCCCCAATCGTTTGCATTTTTTACCCGTCCATCTCTTACCAGCTTCTTCTCCCGCAGTTTTTCTTTCAGACTACCCACCTATGTTCCCATGATCCCTTGTTAAACCTGTCGAATTCGTTCTTTATCGAATCCCGTTTGCCAGGAGTTATGATCTGATGATACAGGAATCACCGCGGGCCATAGAATGGCCCGGCTCTGACCTTCACGCATGACTTAAACCGTAAGCATATTTCAATTTTTGTGTATTGTTAACATGGAAGCTTTGATACTTCAACTTATTTGTGTTTGATCAAGTTGGGCTTCAGTCCCACAGCCGAACACCACAACCACCAACTAAGAGTTGTTCTTGGCACACAGGACAGGTTTTTCGGATGAAATTATTGATCCTTGTTTGGCTGACCCACCCGCATTCCTACGACACCGCATTTGAATGAAAGAACGGTTTATACCGAGGATAAAACACTTGGTTGTAGGCAGGGTGGTCGTGTTTAGCACGATCCCCATTTTTTTTTAAAGAAAAGTTGTGAGGGTTTAGGAAACACGTTTATGACTATAATTAGGGTTAAAGGAACTTAGTACAACATTAGGGCTGAGAAGAATAGCGGAATTATTCGAATTATCCACATAATTTGAGTAATTCAAGCCTTTGTTCGCCCCATCCACTGAAGCCTTTAAAGTCTTTGTTCGCCCCATCCATGAGTATGCCAGGTTGGTGTGGTCCCCATCGTTGCTGGGCGATATTGACTGACTTGAATCTGTCCAACGGAAGTTCACAAAACGGCTCTCCGGTTGTGGGGCTTGTCTTACCGCGAGAAGTAGGTTCGGACCGGGCTTCGATCCCTTGAACTTCGTATATAAACTCCTTGCTGGTTTTATCCTTACTTTTAAGATTTTACATGGTTTCCTAGCTGTCGACCTGCCATTTTTCGATGTCAGTCCTTGTGCGATCGCTCATGGACATTCCTTAACTTGCTTTGTAGGCGTCCTGGCTCGAATGGCGCACAAATTTTTTTACATTTGTTATCCGCGCATGGAATGCCTTGCCGAGTAATGTTGTTGAGGCGAGTTCAGTTGACCGATTTAAATCTTTATTAAATAAAATTTGCATATTTAGGACTCAGCTTGCTCCTTGTTTCCTTTCTGTTTTATATTACTTACCTGGCCTTTTTATGGACTGGTGTTAGTGGGTTTCCGTTTCCGGCTCCAAACCGTTAATGCGGTTGAACCTTTATATATATTTATTTATTTATTTATTTATTTGTATACTAGATATTCATTATACGGTGACAAATCCGCGAATGGGATGCGATTGAGAACTCGTACACGCTCCAGTGCTGATTTTATTTTCCAATTCTACGCCCCTTACGGGTTTCCCATTCGTGAATATTCAGTAGTAATGGCCCTAGAGCTTTGTCGATAATACGGCTACGGTTTTCGCACGAAGCCTGTGATTGACATTGAAACTAACGAATGCTAATTATTTTGCAATTATATCTCGAGCTCTTAGCGCGAGGGGTATAGTTTCAAGCTAATTAGCACGACTTAGTTTTAGTCTGGTTATAACAGGCTGAAGATAAAAACTTTTTTTTTGGCAGTATTAAACAAAAAGACAAAACTAGAGAGCTGTTTTTTTTGGGGGGGGGGGGAGTTTATCCCCATTCAAAATAAATAACACCATTTCTTTGTTTTTATTCATATTTATTCGTTTTAGCCATTAGTTTAGTAGTTTTATTAATTTACCACTCTATCAGTTCATCAAATTATTTCTGCCCTATGAGAAATCTTCCAACTCGAAGCTGCATGGGCAGTTTCCCCGATCTACGGAAAGCCAAATGGGCTGGAGAAGAGCTAAATAAATACAGATAGATGCAAACCTACGTTGCCTTTTGGACTTAAATGTCAGAGTGGCTGAGCGGGGAATCGAACCGACAACCTTTGAAACCAAAGACCGAAGTCCTACCTCTGAGCCATATACTGACACGGCCAAAAGGAAACGTCCATAGGCAGCATTTAACACGTACACTTATACATGTAAACATACACTTTTCCAATCGCCACTGGAGGGACGCTTGCTTGAGCGCCATACAACAGTGAAACCGAAAGTAACACACGAGAAAGCGTCAAATGTAGGCCTACACGTATTGCTAACCACGCATTGTTAAAATCGACCGAAAGAGAGGCATGTGTGTCTGCACTTTCTAAATTTAAATCGTAAGCTATTAAGTACCCTGAGATCGAAATTATGAATACTAATTCGGTAAAAATAAAAATTATTTATGCTATACTAGATCTCCAAAACAACGTTGCAAGATTCTTGCCTAAAACATTGTTAATATATGTTAAAAAACGAAAACCAGATTGAATTCGTTGAGTTCGCTGCTGATTTTACATGAGACAAAGTACGCAAGTTGTGTATGCGTATATACAAAAGCTCCCAGGGTGAAATCGAGATGCCTGGGTATAAATGAGGAGGTGGGGTATAATTCACGTGGCTATACCCTGCGAGGTATATTATACCTCGGATCCTCAATCTTCCACCATGATAGGAAGTGGGATATACACGCCAATATCGGCGGTGTATGTGGGCCAAAGATGGAAGTGGGTTACTTTTTCCGACCCATGACTCACCTGAGACCTGACCCACAACCCACTTGACCCACTCCATAAGAGAGCAAAATGTGACCCGACGTCCTTGTCCTATCCAAGGCTACGAAAAAATAATTACAGTATGCAAATGTTTACTAAATAAACACAACACAGTGTTACAATAACTTGCTGCAAAATATGCTCTGCAGCTCATTAATTTAAACCTAAAATAAAAAAAAAATAAATCGCGCAAAAGAAGCATTCCTGACCCCCACCTTCCCAACCCCCCTCCCTCCCCCGGTCTTTATTTCGTGTTTTTAGCCTTCAGCGAAAAACTATTTTTGAAAGATTAGACAAATTTGTAAAGAATACTAGGAAGACTACTGATTACCGTTGGTCGGTGGGTGAACGGGTCTTGACCCATGACCCATTTGACCCGCTGACCCATCGACCCATGGGTCAGTGCCATCTCTGATCTGGGCCTTCCTGATAATTGATAGTTCAAGAACGGAATAAACTATGATGAACATTAAAAGATATTTTGGACGCTCAGCCTTTTGGAATTTAAGAAAAATCGGAATGTCAATATTTTCTCTTCACAAACCCGCACTCACAGGTATTGGGAGTTTTCTCAACCCCCCCCCCTCCAAAAAAAGTTCAAATTCTGGCTTTGAACTTACGTTCCTTTTTAAAAGTGTTAAACATTTATTGGCACCTTTTTGGTAAATTTTGAAGGCATGGTAGGAAGCAGGATCGTCACGATCGTGTGTGTCACGTGGGCCTTCCCTGATACATCCCTTTTGCAGCTGCATCAGCGTGTTCATTCCCAGCTATCCCAACATGACTGGGGATCCTGCAGAAAATTACAGTCTTCCGCTGGCCGGGCAAGCTGGCAAGCAGAGCTTGGATTCGGACCACTGCATTGTGACTGAGGTTGGCGTCTTCCCCCTAGCATTCTGAGTAAAACACCACGCGGATCAGAGACCTATAATGGCTTCCAATGCCACGACTTCATATGGGGAAAACGGAGAAAAGTCTCACAGTGAAGCTGGGATTCGAATTTAGAATTTACGTAAGAATCCAATATGTAAAATGCTGAGTATGACCAATGTTCAGCCACAAATGTTATGTTAAGCACTCCGTTTACTTTGATGACTCTTCCATAGAACGCTATGTTTGAACTGTGGATAATTGCATGGTGCACCCAGACCAGGAAAGCGTAGGCCACGTAAGATGTGGCGTGCATCTGCCGGCTCTCCAAGTCGTGTACGTAATATAAGAAAGCGAAGGAAACTAAAAGCTATCGGTTTCGTTCAGTGACATGATGCATGGCCAATACAGGTTAATGTTTCAACGAAACGTCATTTATGTGTATGTGCTGGAATTTGTACTTTGGTTGCTTTAAAAAAAAAAACTTTACAAATAAGCATTAAGTATTATCGTGTAACTTAGTGATCAAGCGTTCTTTTGGTTAAGTGTTATTAGACTTACTGCGACAAATATTCCAAAAGTGCATGGACAAATTGATTGTTACATTCTTAGAAGCTTGCTGGTCTCAAACACTGGTGCGGTTTAACCCATTTTAATTTAGAAATGTTATGATTGACGTTGTTCTGTTCTAATTATTATTTTTTCTGTTCTCTCTTTGGTTAATTCTGGTCACTTTTTTTAACTTAAAAGTCACTACTTCAAACTTTTTTTTATCATTATTATTGTTCTAACTCTGGCTGATGGATTGGTCAATTTTCAACCATCACAATAATGCTGACGTCATGACGAAAATAAGGGTGGTTTAGTCTCTAGAGTGGCCGAGCGTAATTTGATTTTAATGAATGATAACAAGCAGAGCAATCAAAATGTTCACATTATCATCCTGCGATATCGGAATTTGCAAGAGAGGGTAACGCAATTTATTAAGATGCATGCTCATAAACTCGAGTCTGTTCTGAGAGATGAGGGAGGGAATGAAATTTCAGGTATGAAACTTAAAGAATGAAACTTTGATAATGAAACAAGAACGACACCGACAACCATCTTGTGTTTTCCATACCTCTGTAATTAAAACGTTAATGTCCGTGTGTGTGTTTGCGGACAAAATGGACATGCATCACCACTTTGACAACTTTGACCGGTTAGGTTTGCTATTTTGCTTTCGCACTTCATAATTCTTTAGGCTACTTTTTAGGCTAATTCCTTCTTTCACAATGATGTACTTAATAAATTTTAAAATGTTTTTATTTCGTCAGGATTGTATAGTGCCATTACACCAAAACACTTAAACACTACAATACTTTTTTTTTTTTTTTTTTAATTTTGATGAGCCTTATGTCAGCCGAAGCAATTAATGCTTGTATGGCTGAACCGGCTCAATTTTGAACATTTCCAGATTTGTTTTAGAGAAGAAGAAATCTGGTAAAGGGAGGTGCCAGCCGGGGATTCGATCCGGGAAACCTCCGATCATCGTCGGGGCCGAAAGATTGTCCAGAATTAGCCCGAATACATCCTATAGCTGCTGATGGAGCATGGTAGCCTCTCACACTACTGCAGACTTTATTGGAATCCCGATTGTATGAATGGTTAAGTTGCGGAACTTAATGGAGTCAAAGTATGGCGCTTCCTTTTAAAATTAATGATCGCCTGCTTTAAAAGTACTCAGCGTTGTTTTCCAATGCTTACATCTGGGTAATGCGGGAAAGCCTAACCTTTTCGAATTTACGACTGATCAAAATACGCAATATGGTAAAAGCTAACATGAGATCCAAACAAGCATTAGAATGACTTACATCCCTGGCCAGAACCGTAGTAGGGTCACTGGATGCCAGGGGTAATATTGTAAACTGAGGCCCCCTAAACCAGCAAAGAACTTTTTTTTTGCTGTGATTCATTCACGTCAGGTTCAGTAGTACCATGGGTTAGGTACCGCAGTCACCCCAATACCATGCGCCATTAAGCCTCAATCCCTCCCCCCCCCAATACCATGTGGCTGACTTTTTTTCCCCTAAGTCGAGACGAGGCGAGGCCCCTACCGAGGCTCTTCTCCCCTTCCTCCGGTTACTTAAACCCTGACCCTGACCTCAAAACAGCATGGTAGCTTTCTGAAAATTAATTATACAGTTACGTCTGAATTCAGTGTTTGTGCTACTGGTTGTTGATGAAGATGTCTACTGACGGACAAAACCCACAAGTAAAAAATTGCACAAAGAATTTAATTTTCTGTTCAATTTTTCGAGTCTTGTGCGCCTACAAAGACAACATTCCGATGAAAAACCTAGAACCAAACTCATAATAAAAAAACACTTAAAAATAAATACACGAACACATCATTCATTTAAAACTAACAATCAAGATCTTGTAGTATCTTCTAGTAGACGACCGTAACGTACATACAAACCAGGGCAGTTGAAGCACGTTCCTGTACCCAATGACCTTGTACAACGGGCACCAAATGTCCAAATAACGGGTGATAGGCAGTTGTCAACAAGGACCTAATATGGAAATTCGTCAATACAATGTGACTAAGTACTGTGGGACTTAAATAAATAAGAAATAAAAAAAAAAGTATTTAATAATCGTAGACGCCCAGAGGATCCGGTCGGTAAATAATTCCTGTACATACTTTAATTCATCGATGTTAGGGTTTTAGATTAAAAGCCGAGCCAACGAAGCACTGAAATGATTAGCATAAAGCCAGCGGATTGATACACAGCTCAGCAGGGACTAAAACCATAACGATGATACGGCTAAGCGAATTGGAATTGACAGTGTCAACAAATTGGTTTACACATACTGAACACCGTCAGCGCTGATAAGCCGGTGATGAGTGTATCATTACTACCAAAGGGTTAATCACTAACTACTAGCATGACAAGGGCATGCACCGTTAACTAATACTAAGTTTGGCTCAAACAAGATCATCGTTGTGGCCGACTGCAACAGAGGATTGGCGGTAAAGTAATTTTGTTGACTGACCACTTAGAAATAAAGAAAAAAAGTCGTTCCAACCTGCCTGTCTATTAAGCTGAAATGGGCAGCTATGACTGTTTGCTTCTTGCCATAGTTTGTGCGTTTGGTTTTATCTTTTACGTAATGGTTAAATACTGAAAACTGAGAGCATAATTAAACAAATACCAGGATTCTATCCCACGACCTCCAAGGCCATTGTTTAATAATGTCCGTAGGTTTGTGGTTATTATCGTACGTAATATCAGAAGAGCTACGAAAATTATAGATAACTAGGGCATCACCCCTCATGTGGCTGGTTTTTTTAAAGCATTGTTGTAATTTCCCAATTGCATGAAAAAACTGTCATTTCCCGTTAACAGTCGCCCACGCATTCATTAGGTTTAGTTGGTTCCAGGGTTAAAAGACATAGAGGCCTTTTATAGTTCGCAACTTATTGCCGTCTTTCCTGCCCCACAAGGGTTGCCAAGCAGCACGCAACCTCAGAGCGAAGAGTTGGAAACAAAATGAGTCTGAGGGAACAAGGCTGAGAAAATATTGTCACTGGAAAAACATATGACGTCATCCGTACTCTGCCTCTTTGTTGAAAACACAGTTTGAATCATTACTTATACAGAACAGACAATTCCGTTAGGCACACATTCCGTGTGGACGCATAAACAAAAGAAATAAGAATTAGGAGTGGGAATCTCGGTGATCTGGTGATACTCACACAAACAAACAAACAAATATTACGATCTTAGTTATATAGATTTTTGTTAACCAGATCCGGGTCGTATCGAATGCCAAAAGTGGGGTCGGTCAGATTCTTTCGAGTGGCAAACATGCTTAGGTATTTGGGGGCTAACGGACCGAGTCTGATTGAGAAATCACAGAGTAAAAAGGCGTCTTCCAGTTGTCTCCTACGTGCCCCTGGCATGAGGGCCAGAGACAAATGGCGGGTGTATCAGGTACGGCGTGTTTTAGCCGCTATAAATTAAGACATACATTAATTTCACGAGTGCGAAACACGAGTGCGAAATTATCTGACAATAAATGGCACAAGTGAGTTTAATGGGCCAAAATACGATCAAACACGCTGATGCAGCTGCGAAAGAGGCTCTTTCTGATCATCTCGAAGGGAATCGCAGCCTTGTTCCCTCAGACTCGTCTTGTTTCCAAATCTTCGCTCTGAGGTTGCGTGCTGCTTGGCAACCCTTGTGGGATAGGAAAGACGCATAAGTTGCTAACTATAAAAGGCACTGTCCAGGTTTGGCACTCATCTTGTCGCTGCAGTCGCTGAGAAGAGGTGGTGTTGGACCGTTTGTGCATTGGTCACAACAACCTAACACATTGTTTCCTTTTGAGACGGGAATTCCCTCCTGAATGCCATTTTTTTGTCGCCGGCGACTTACTGTCCATCATGTGCTTGTGGAATGTCACCATCTTGATGGTGTTCGTCGCCGTTTCCATCTTCCATAAGACTTAGCGTGTCAATTGGGCGACGAGTCTGTCCTCCTGTCTGGGATTTTTAATTTTTGAAGGAGGTACAGATGTATGATAAGGTCTAGATTTGGGGTTTGTTTAACTTTTCTCTAATGTACGATGTAGTGGCAACACGGACCACTGCAGTGTGGCTGAGGATGGCGCAAATACCTAGACGTCAACGCGTCATTAGTCTCAATCCCCCCCCCCCCCAAAAAAAAAAAATAGTGAGTGCTGCACAAAATTCGGTAATTTCCAATAACTCACGTGGTATTTCGCTAGAGAATTTCTCGTGATTTCTGCTCGTAGTCGTTGAGGGGATCCCGATAAAGTCCCTGCCTGACTGTACCGAGCAGTAACAGTGTGAATGACTACCAGATTTCTTTGGTAGCGACGGGATTTATTCTGGATATTATTCAGCCCCCTGCGATGGTCACAGTTTTCCCGAATGGAATCGTCGGTAATCCCTTCCCTTAAAGATATATTCCTCCCGGTTGGCTTTCATGTATCGCTCAGTTTTGCAAAAACACTTCACACCTGTGTAAATGTTGAAAAGTCATTCGTTTTTTTCCTGTTTTTTTCCTTGCAAGAAACGGGCTTGCGACTTTCACTCTAACCCACGTAAATGTCCCAAAAAGCTATTTCGAGCAGGATGCTAGAAATTAGTGAGAAGGTATGTCCTTTTAATATACTTCTTTCTCCTTAAAAAATGTATCGCAATGTTCAAAATTCTGCTGGTTCGTCTACACACGCAATTTTCTTCAGAGTAAGGCATTAAGAAAATTATTTATTAAAAAAAAATTATATTCTGCACTCTTTGGGTGCACGGGTATCTGCGAGCACTGGGGCGTCAGATTCGATAGAGGTCCTAGTCCCACTGTACATCTCTGGCTTCTTACAGACCCGGATTCGATCCTGGTAATGGGAAGTGCATATGTGAGGGTTTTTCTCCAGTTCCGTTGCGCGAGGGTTTCCTCCGGGTACTCCGGTTTCCTCCCTCATGTGGCAAAAAACAACTCTTCTGATGGTAGTATCTTCCACTTAACATCTGCTGCTTGGGTTTGGGTGGGTGGATGCCTCGTGCGTCGTCTATTTCTATTTCTTAACTTATACACTCAATTTGTGTTTTATTCTAATTTTTCAGATTTAAAAAAAATTGTAAAATACATATTTCAGCGTTTATTTTTAAGTTTATTTTTAGTATAGTTACATAAAACATATATACACGTTCATTTATTAACTACCTGTTTTTTTTTTCTGGTTTGGCTCTGTAGTTTTGTCAAGCTGTGAGAACTATGTGTTAAAGGAACATAAATCCCTGTTGGCTTGCCTGCATGACTCAGTTTTGCGACATTAGTTCAAACGTATGTAAATGTTGCCAACACATTCATTTTCTTGTTTTTTTTTCTTGCGTGCGTGGTGATTTGGCGACTTTAACTCTAACCTGTGCAAATGTTGCCAACTGCAATCTCATCGGGTCGCACGATATACCGAAAGGATTTATGTCCTTTTAATAGAAACCAACGTCAAATATAATTATTTAACCTAAATGAAGTCATTACCACTTATGTCAAAATTAGTAGGAAGCAAAGTCAGTAACGTGGTTTATTTTTCAACTGTGGTAAACCAATCTTACATCCAGCTGTTAATGTTGCTCTGAAGGGCATTAATTGTTGGAAGAAACGCACTGTCTTGTCTATTAGTCGTCCAGGTCACCTTACAGTCATTCCACTTTCATCCTAACAAATGTTCCCTTTTTTGCAACTTAGTGTGTGTTTTTATTTTATTTTTTTTTTGGGGGGGGGGGGGGGGGGTGGAGGAGGAAGGGGCGGATAGCAAATTAGTTTTAGTTCTTAATATTGAGTATCTTGTCTTCACAACACATTTCATTGCAGTATTGTTATTTATATTTATTTGCTTGAAAACGAAGCGTGAAATTGCTTCCAGTATGATGTATAATTCCGTAAGAATAATATTAGAAGAAAAAAACCCATGATTTAGGGCCTTGTATAGACTCTTTTCTAGTTTTTAATCCCCCCCCCCCTCCCTGTATATGTGTTGCTGCATTGAGATTCTTAGTGAGATATTATTCCTACCAATGTAGCACCACTATCGTAAATCCCGGGGGAAAAAATCTCCGGGAAAAAAATCCCAGGAAAATAAATCTCCGAATTAAAAAAAAATCAAAATTTTTAGCAAACCTATTAAAGAGCTTTCTTACTTGGGAGAGAATGTATGATTGGTCTGTTTCTGGTATTTAAGGAGGAGACCAAAGGAGGGGGGGGGGAGGGTTGTGGGGGGTCTATCTCGCGTTCCACCACTCGTTCTGAGTCGCGACTCCATGCGGACAGTTGTTGAACGAGTAACCTTTTTTATTTTTGCGGAAAACGCTCTTTAAAAATTGTGCTGTATAGGTTTTTACCAAATAATTATTTGTGAAAAATAACCCATGTGCTGCGAATAGTCCGAGCATGTGCCTCTTCGTAAGAATTAGCGTTTAACCTTTTAAGTGCTATGCTCGAGCAAACAGAGAGCCAAACTCCAGCACAGGTTTAAGTATAAAAAGAGAGTCCAAACTACGCGCGACATGGGCAACAATGCAGAAATGACAACAATACTAGGTTCCCTTAACAAGCCGACTCTAGAAACGGACGTTGCCGAGTTGGTTGAGGCGTGTGCCTCACGTTACAGAGCTCCTTCAAGTTGCTAGTTCGAGTCCCGTCCAGGTTACCCCTACTTTTGTGGAGATAGATAAAAGATAGAATATTAACGTAGCAGTTAAAGGGTTAGGAAAGAATTTTTCCAAACACGAGTTAAACAAAATTAAAGCACGGAAGGCATTTTGTTTCTCAAACCAAGGCTGACTGTGATAGAAATTACGTGTCGTTGCTCCCAACACAATGTCTGTTCGCACGGGTGCCAGGAAGTTAAAGTCTCTTTGTACTGCGTTGGTAAAATACGATTTTGGCGATGCAAATCAACTGGCTTGGAGACAGGAACTGAAACCTGCTGCTTCTCTTCCAGGCTGCCTTGAGCAAACGGTGGAATACAAAGCCAGTTTCACAACACGGATAGGCCCACGGGGTTCGGACGTGTGTATAATTTAGTTTCTCCCGGTGTTAAATGTACAGCCGCAGCGAGAGCGGCAGGGCGAGCAAGATAGACTCACGTCATAACCAATCACAGAAGTTATCGTATTTATAGATAGTACCTTTTTGGTGTTCTCCTATTTACCCTTTCAGATTTGTAATTATAATAATAAAATGTTTGTTGCGTAGAACATCTACTTGGTACAATTAGATTCGTTGATGCTTTAGATTTGTTTTGTTATTACATTTTATTCTCAGATCTTTTCGTCTTAAATCCTCATAATTTTTTCCCGGTGATTTTTTCCCCATGGGAGCGTTTTTCCGTGGATGGGATCTTTTTTCCTAGAGATTTTTGTTCCGGCGATTTATTTTCCGGGGGAATTGTCCGTGAGATCTTTTTCCCGGGGACTATTTTACGGGAGTTCTTTTTTCTCCGAGGATTGTCTTTCCAAAGATTTCTCCCCCCCCCCCCCCAACTATTGTTGATGTTCGCGATCCGTAAATCGACTGAGCCTTTACTAGTTATGCGCTACATAAACCGGACTTACCACGTGACTTCCTTTAACCCTCCTTGTCACGTCACATCCGGTATTACCGTAATATTTTAGTGCAATTTCCTTAAATCCATCTACCATAGTTTCTCTCCTTGTCCTTCTCGCAAAATTCTCCGTAAATTCAAACGAAGCATTCGTCGTTAGGCTTACTTTTTGCTGCCTTTGACTGGTGCAATAAATAGGTCGGGCCAAAAATGCTTGGAGCTGCGGACGGAAATGTAATCGATTCGGTCTCTTTCTATCGGCGTAAAATAAAAGCATTCTCGCTAAGAGCATTACTTAACCAATTTTTAAATAAAAGATTAAGCTCATTAATTGAGGCTCGCACTCTCTTAAGTATATTTCGAGACAAGGTCTACCTTTGTGGCTACGGTACAATTTTTAGCACGTTGGATTGTCGAAACAAGTTTCCTCTCCATTTTTCCCAACCATAGGCTTTTTGTCTCCGCGGAGACGGAAAACCGCGATTGGTGAGGCGTGCGTTGGTGCAGTGCCGAGGGCGGAGTGGTGATCACTGGCACCAAAGTATCGGTGTCGATGCGACCGAGAGGGCGAGCAGGCGGAGAAAAGGCACTGTGGGGCAGATTTGTCCGCGCACTGCTGAATCGCGGATGCCTCGGGCACATAGTTGCCAAAGCGTGCTTCCAAATACTTTCAACCTATGGATGCATGCTATATCGACGAATCTTCATTAGGAAGACTGCGAAGGTTTTCTTCTACGGAAATATGTTGGCCTCTTTTATATTCGATAAATGGATTAAGGCTGTTGGCCCCAACCGTATAAATTCTTGATTTTAGGAACCAATAAGGCCTCAAAACAGTTAGCACTCTCATAATCAGCTACTTTCTGAATAGTAATGAGTGTTGAGCAAGAGCGGTTGAGGTTTCATGGCGCGTCGACGTCTAGGTCTTTAGCACCAGCCTCAGTCACAGTGCAGTGGTATGGGTTGCCATGGCGCCACACATTACAGAGATGTTAAACAAACCCAAACTAGATGTTATCATACAACCCCGGGCAGGAGGATAATCATACATAAATACAGATGCAAACCTATTTAAGTTGCCTTTTGGACTTATATGTCAGACTGCCTGAGCGGGGAATCGAACCCACGACCTTTGAAACCTATGGCCGAGGTCCTATCGCTGAACCATACTGACACGGCCAAAAGAAAACGTCCACAGGCAACATTTAACACGTGCATTTAATAAGTGTATAAAAGGATAATCATTGCCCAATTAAGGCACTTAAGGACCGTACATATCACAACGTCACCGACTCTGTTGTCCGGCTCCATTTCCGGCAAAGCAACGCTGAAAAACGGAGAACACTGCCACACCTATTCTCCAAGAACGCTTGCTGACCCCTTTATCCCCCCCCCCCTAGTAAAAGGAATGTAATCGTCCGAATGCAAAACTATACGTACGCATTGAATTGGGGTCATTCGTGCCACCAAAACCAATTTAGGCGAGTGCTTGTATTGCTACTAGCTATGTACACTTAATTTGTAACTACTCAGGGAGTGGACGATTGATTTCAAGATATACTCGAGCACAATTCACACCTTAATGCACAGCTAGGGGTCTGTACACAGAGTAGCACATATTAGGCACTGACAAGTTGCAGCCTGTCAGCCCTAACGCTCAGCTCTAGGAGGACCAACCTGTCGAGTTGTTCCTCCCTCACCAATTGCCTCCTGGACGCCCAAGTCCCACGTTTTATAGTGGGGCCAGAACAATAGAAGTAGCCTCAGGCTCTAGCCCACAAGTTCAGGCATGCCCCATTGGTCAGCAATGGTGCAGGCCTAGTACCCGGCTGTTGGCGTCCAGCCAAGTTCAGCAGTTGGGCTGAAGTTGGCAGGGCGCACAAGCAGCTTATGTAACTGCAAGGCACACTACGAGCGTTCACTCGTATTGCGCCCAGCTATACGTAAATAGCGTGTTACAAATTTTATAATTATTCTTTTCATATTTCGGTAGTTTTCGATGGTCTGGTGTGGAACTGCCATTTTTGTCTCCAGCGCCGAGAGAAAGACACGTGTGGCGCTAAGCATTTTGATTGGCTGACGGACAACTCCAACCGTCCGTCAACCGGAGGAAAATGAAATTTTTCGAAACGAGTCGGAGACGCGTGCCCACCAACAGGCTACATTTGAGGCATCGGACGACGGACATGCCGTACAAAACGGTGCGAACCATCAAAACAACATGACGGGCTGAAATTCGCCAGTGACAATAATGACATTCAGGAGGAAATCCCTTCTCACAAGGAAACAATGTGTCTTAGGTTGGTGTGAACAATTCGTAAGCGGGCAACACCACCTCTTTAAACGGCCCCCCGACCCCCCCCCCCCACGGCCCACACCACCTTCCCCACAGCGGCGGCTCCAAACACAAACAACGGATCAACGAACGCAAAACGGATCAGAGGACACCCATCCGTCCGGACCCGACCCACTCGAACGCAACATCCCATCCTCCCATCCGCCCAAAATGCCCATCCGCCCATCCGAATCCGTTAGGTCTGTGTAATACACAAATTATGCGTGCGCGCCCAAACACCGAAACATTAAACTTTTCAAACATAAACTGGGCTTTCTTTCTGACATAACCATCGATCAAAAACAGTCCTTGTTCCCTGGTTTTGGAGTTCAAATTATAGTTCGTTGCGTTCGAGTGAACTCTAATCCCTTTTGGCGGCGGCGCCCTTCACCAAGCTGAGTGCCAAAGTTAGACAGTACCTTAATATTCCACAACTTATTACTGTCTTGTTCGTCCCACAAGGCTTGCCAAACAGCACGCAACCTCAGACCAAGAATTGGAAAGGCGTCTGAGGGAACAAGGCTGAGATTTCTTTCCAGAGGAGCCGCAGGAATGATGAATATCGCCGATGTGTTTTTAGCACTAGCCTAAAAGTTTGAAGGCATCCTTGACGTCACGGACTGCAATGCATTACCGCAGACCTAACTAAGTCTTCGTTTGGCATCCATTTATTTAGTACTTGGACATTTACTTCGACCTTTGAGTGAAACGGTTCTTGACCGAAGTCGGCATCAAACTCGGCATATTACTAAGACATACTAAATTATTTTTTTCCAACTTGACTGGACCGTGTGCAATTATATTCCCAGTCTCTTTTCTGTTGCAACTTCCGTAGTTTAATTGGTGTATCCACATACCTTAGCAATCACATACTATAAAACTCACTGATCATATAATATTTCACTTTTGAAATATCACAAAATATAAAACTCGTTGAACGGTATCCAACCAGCAACCAAGGTTAGTTTATTTACCATAGTTGAAGCAAACCGAGTGAATTGTTGCGGTACGTAAGTACTGAAACGGTACGCGTATAACGCTGAATCATGTTGTAATAGACTGTTGGCTAACCATACAAACAATGTTTACAACAATAATTTTGCATTTACGCGCCACTTCAGGGCCACGTGCTTCTAGCTGCAACCCCCATTTTACAAAAAGGCACTCCCCCGTACTACTCTTGACCTGTGTGCCAAAATTTAGATATGCAAACATTTCCTAACGAGCTGTAGAAGTGTCTAAATACCCTATGAGAATTCACATGGGAGACCTGACCTTAGCTAGTAGTTGTTTAGGCACGTTTTCTACACAAAGGACACCTTCCCAAACTTTGATATAGTGGTATTCTTTGTTACTGGACCCAAGACACCTGATTCCAACGATTTCCGAAGATTTCTACCACATGGGTAATTTACACCAGTATGCTGAAATCATGTATAAGTTCGTTACAGTTAACAGACACAGTCTGCTAGTGAGCCGCCATCTGACAACAACTACACTCTAACAATTACGCTCTAACAATTAAGCTCCAACAACAATAAATCATCTACTTGGCCGCGACACATTAGCGTTTGTCTAGATGTCTGATAAGATCTAGATTTGGGGTTTGTTTAACATGTCTGTAGTGTGTGGTGCAGTGACAACCAGGATCACTACTCTGTGACTGAGTTTGGCGCTATTGATATAGCTGTCAACACGTCATTAAGCCTCAAGCCCCCAACCCACAATTTGGCCCATAATTTACTTTCAGAATATGGGCCTGTTTTCTTCCGTATAGACCTCATTTCGTTCGTTATTTTATTAAGTTTTACAGGAAGAGGGTTGAAGAGCTCTTCACCGTCTCCAGTGTAGGATCAATCTTGCCAACAGAACGATCATTTTTGAAATGAAAAGAAACGATGTTGAAGTTAAGAAGACAAGTACACGTAATACCGTCGCAGCAACCGGGTAGCAAAGTCCAGTGTGATTATTTTTCTAAATAACCACACACTGGCCTTTGTTTGCTGTGCCAAAATGCTGCGATGCCAGTATCTTCACTTATCACTTGAAATTTATCTGGCCCGCAGCAAGGTGTATTACACAGATAGTGCCATTCGTTTCCTTGTCAATGCCGACCAAGGAGATTATGGGCTTGTGCAATAGGCAAAGGAGAGTAACGGCTCAGTTGGGTCAGTATTTGGGTCGATTACCGAGTCAGCTATCCAGTTCTGGAGGTAACCTGGAATCCCGAAATGATCACTTATATACCTTGCGTGACTTGGTGACCCACTGAGCCAAGTGACACTTATTCAAAGCACGTCGGTTGTCTTGTTCAGTATGACATAATTTATGAATAGCCAGCAGCCTCTGCTACATTGTGAATGTTAAAGCAAATAAGCTGTTTTCTTAGTTTTTTTTTTAAACTTGTGACTTGAAACTTGAAATTCTCTGCCGCAAAGTTCATTGCACTGATCAAATTAAGCTACGCATATTACATGTCGTTTAATCGTTTCGGTTTAGTAAAGAATGGTTTGACCAGCTAAGAATTTAATGGAAAGTTGGGTGACTTGGTCAATTGGTTACCTTTGAGTCACCGGTTCATGTCCTATCATTGGGTCAAGTCGGGTCACCAGGACAAGTCGGGTTCACCCGATTTTGCCCAATCAAGTCGTTGGATCAAGTTGGGTCACAGGGTCATGTTGGGTCACCAGATCATTTCAGAACACGTCGGGTCACCAGGTCATGTCCGATCACCGGGTCATTTTCAGTCACTGGGGCAAGTAGGGTCACCTGGTCATCCTCGATCACCGGGTCATTTTCAATCACTAGGGCAAGTCAGGTCACCTGCGGTCATGTCCGATCACCGGATCATTTTAGATTACTGGGGAGAGTCTGGTCGGTCATCAGGTCATGTCCGATCACTGGTTAATTTTAGATCACTGGGGCAAGTAGGGTCACTAGGTCATCCTCGATCACTGGGTCATTTTAGACTACTGGGGCAAGCCGGGTCACCAGGTCATGTCCAATCAACGGGTCATTTTTTATCACTCGGGCAAGTTGGGAGTGATAAAAAATATAAAAACTGACGAACACAACACTGCAAGAGGTCTTCACATGGGGGCGGCCATATTGGATGAGATTTATTCAAGCAGATTCACGATTTAAGGCGCAGCCATCTTTGATTCTTCCGCTTTGATATTATGGGATGGCAACGCCATTACGGCTAAACATGGTGAGCAAATTCAGTAGCAGTAACTCAAAAATGTTGGAGAAACGTAAGTCTGACGATTAGGGTTAAACACACAGCACTAAACTGTGATACTGTTTGCAATACTGATCCAATATGGCAGCCCCCAAGTTAAGACCTCTTGTAGTGTTGTGTTCTTCCGTTTTTATGTTTTTTTATTCTCCTTTGATAATGAAGACAATTTTATTTCTTCGAAATATTAGGTGCCTTGTTGCTCTTTCAATGCGCAGTGCTTCATGTGTTTTTTATCAATATCAACTTCATTTCTTTGCAACACTTTGCCGCTTTTCGCCGTGAGTGCATCATTGTACTTCGTTATTTTTCATGTGTCTTTTCGCCATCGAATCATTTCCGACCTTCCTGCGTGCCATTTACATTACTTTGTGTAGACTTACGTAAATACTTACCAAAGCGTTAAGATTTATACGATTACCGTACAAGTTAAACATACGTAAGACCAGGGACGAATAAATGTACGTCTGTAGGACGTGGGAGTGTCCACGTTGTAACTATTGCTTCATATTCCTTTTCTCGTCACAAGGCCATCTGGGAGAGAAACTGTAGGTTTCGTTTCTCAGATACGTCTAGTTGATTCACCATTAAAGGAATCGATATTTACCAGAGCAGTACTAAAAAGAATCAGTTTTCTGCACACGCATAATCGGGCGTTGAGTCGGGAGGCAAAACACACGATTTCTGCCTCAGTCGGTCTTGGCTTGCAGTAGCCATCAGCTTCGCCGCTTCCCGTTCAAGGAACGCTGTTGCAAGCGGAGATGCCGCATGCCTGGATTAATCGTTACCTGAGTGGAATTTTTCCGCATCTGTCTGTTACGTTAAAACCTATATAGCCTATCTTTAACGTGTGTTATCTGAGGAAATAGTGACAATAAGTCGTTCCAAATTTGACCGCATGGGGCCGCGACCATGAACGAGAGATGGAACCTGCGGTAATAATATTATGGACAATCCCTTTCATGTCTGTCGCTCCTGGTAAGACTTACTCTTGAAATAAATGCTGTAAATTCCCTAATAAATTTCTACACCCTTTTGCCCATAATATTATAAATTTGTTTGAATTGAGAAACAAATGGAGCATGTCGAGTGAATACAAATTTGACTTACAGCACAAGCTGAGTTCAACGACGCTGAAGCCACGCTGGCCGCCAAACACTGTCCATCTAAAATGATTACGTTGTTGATATTTGTAGACAGCAGAGAAAATCTTGGTTAATTAACATAACATTTGCACTAGCAGAGTTCAGTTTGTTTAAGATTTTAACAACGTTCTCAACAAGAGCGCGATTTGCGTGCTCATTTTGGCATGCATTAAACATTTAGAACCTCATTTGTCAAACGCCACAAATGAAGAAATGCAGTGGCGCCATCGGGTAGCAACGCCTTCTGTTGCAGTGCAACTTTCTCAAAGGGGATGCTATCTTGGACAAGCCGATTCGCGATGTAAGGCGCAGCCATCTTTGATACTTCCGCTTTGAGATTATGGGATGGCAACCGCCATCACGGCTAAACATGGTGAACAAATTCAGTCGCAGTAACTCAAAAATGTTGGAAGAAACTTAAGTCTGACGATTAGGGTAAAACACGCAGAGCTATATTTAAACTGTGATACTGTTTGCAAAATTTATCCTAGCAAAGGCAAACGTTTGAACGAATTTTCCAATAGCTGTTCGATTTTATAAATTGATGTTTGCATCGGCCTGTAATAGGCCTATATGCGTTACCTTGTCGCACACCACAAGAATGATTACGACACGAGTGAATGATGTGTTTCTCACGATCTCATTCAGGAGAGAACAGAGACGAGAACGCCACGTTTCTCCTGTTTTTAAAATTGTTGTTTTCATCTAAAATTGCTCTTGTGTTCTTCATAGGGCGTTTCAATAACTGTGTAAATAAAATAAGTAAATATATAAATTGTAGGAATGGCCTCTCGCGAATCTTATTTAAACGAGAACAGGAAGTTAGCTGCGCCATGTTGGCGTTACCAGCATCGGCAAAGCACCGGAAGCATTGCTGACTGCGAAGGTTTGGAATGTACTGTTTCGAGAACAGTTGCAACCCCATGATGCTAACAAGCGCTTCAGGCTTGCTCCGTAAGTCACGTGATTGGTCTGAGACGTCCTCTTATAGAGCAGTGTCATTTGCCGCCATATTGGGACCAGTATGGGTTTTGGAGGGCATAACTACAAGGTGCACTACATAAAAATGGAGGGAAAAACAACGGAAGAGCTGATTTCTTAGGCTTAAAATAACGCTGTGTTCTCCAACAACGAAAATCGCGCGTTTTAGGTCTAATCAATCACTCTTCACAGCATCGGCTTCAGTATGACGCCCTTCTGTTCCTCTCTGCAGTGCCCCTTGCAGCTAACCCATTAAGGCTCCACCATAGAGTTATACACAATAATACTACGTCGTGTCACTGCTCTATAGGAGGACAAAAAAAACATCGTTCGAACAGCGAGTTTCCCATTCCTGTAGTCATGCTGATAGCGTGATCCTAACACGTGTTAATTCTAGTGTTGGCCACTAGTGAGATTATGTAGTTTGACATCCTCTTAAAAATTTCAAAAATACACCATGACTTCGCAAAGACCTTGTAAAAACGATGAAACGAAATGCGGAGAATTCTAGGAATGTCGGTAGGTATTCTAAACAGACGTAAAATGCTGCTAAGAGTCGAAGAACATCTGCCATCTGCGTCTTTCTCTTATCAAATCGCAGCGGTTAAAATTATTCAAGAGTTGTTTTCGTTCTGCGCTAATATTACCAAGACTGTGGTAAGTCCTGGGTTCGAGTCCCATGCGGGGCAGTTGTCTTTTCTTTCTTTCTTTGTAGGCTACCTGATATTATCACACGGTCAGTCTTTAACGATGACTGTTTTCATCGTTATCCCGTAAAGAATAAGTGGAATTAACAAACTGCGCAGGAGATACACATTTTAAGTGGTCATCGTGGCTGAGCGGCGAGAGAGCTCAGCTTCGTTGCTGGATGTTTGCGGATCTGGTCGAACCCCTGGAAAGGGGATCTTGGCAAAGTCCCCACCAGGACTGCCGGCCAGGGTAGCGTGAGAGGCTACCATGCTCCTTCAGCGGCTATGGGATGTATTCTGGCTAATTCTGGACAATCTTCGGAGGTTTCCCGGATCGAATCCCCGAGCTAGCACCTCCCTTTACCAGATCTCTTCTTCTCTAAAAAAAAAAATCTGGTAATGTTCAAAATTGAGCCGGTTCAGCATACAAGCATTAATTGCTTCGGCTGACATAGGGCTCCACAAAATTAATTAAAAAAATTATCTCTTATTTATATTCAAATTAATATTAAAAAAAAAAGTCGTATATCTAACTGAAACTGTCGTAAATAAACCAATTAAATTAATATGTTATGGAACTTTATTTACAGTCACTGCACCAGTTTGGTTTTATGGAGGATTTAAGAAGCCGTGTTAAATGGGGAATTGTTGGCCTATTTTTAAAACCTGTTAACACGTACGATAAATGGCGGTACTACAAATAAAACTTGCCGAAATAAAAAAAAAAAACTGCAAAAACAAATTTCCCCAAGTAATTGTGGCTCATTCTTCAAACACGTCGTCCTAACCTGGAACGCATTGATACTGGCTCTGGTTGTAGTTAGTGGTCGAGTTTTATTTTCAAACACAAATTTAAAAATGAAGTATGTGAAAGGTACACTACAAGTTAAAAGGTTGAGATAGTCACGTGATTTGGTTACACGTTGGTTTGTGGTTTGTACAGACAGATTCGTATGTCATTTTCCTGCGGATAACTCGCTGAGATGAAAAAAAGTTTTTTTTTTTTTTTGTTTCATTCGACTCGTTGCGTCGCAGAAGTCTTCTAGAGAAGCATATATATTTAGTCTAAAATGTTAAACATTTTAATAATCAGCAAAAAAATTAGCTCCAGGGGAGAATGCCATGTTGTAATTGGTGTCGCAAATCTTGTTTACTTTCATGTTTGCTGGGGCCAATGGCCAATCTTAGTCTTGGGTCCATTCTTACATAGGTGGACATTATCTATGTCTTATAATTTGGTTCCCCAGCTTCCCTTACTCTTTTGGTTCAGTCTAATTAGGTAGCTCTCCCACAGTTTGCTATTTTTGGTCAAGTGGTGATAAACATAATTCTGGGCTATGGCGGAGTGTTGATTGTTGTTGATTGTTGGAGTGTTGATTCAAGGCCTCCGCGACCAGACATATGGTCAACGCCTGAAATTGTTAAAGCTCGACTCACTCGAACTTCGGAGATTGAGAGCCGATCTGATCCTCGCTTTCCAGATTGTTGATGGGCTATTGGGTATTGACCTCCCATTCTTCGATTTTTCAAATGTAACACGCACCAGAGGACATTCTCTGAAACTTACAATACACGCGTCTCACTTGGACTGCCGTCGAAACTTTTTTTTTCCGTTAGGGTGATTGGTGTCTGGAATTCCCTACCCGAAGAGGTGGTCACGTGTTGTTCTGTAGACGCATTCCGGAAACGTTTAACCCGCATAAATCTACAGAAATTCATGCAACGTTCCTACCCCTAAACATGACATGAGACTCTCTGTCCCACATGTCTTTTTAGCCATTGACATACCCTCCAATCGGGGTGCACTCGCTTTTAAATCATTTGAAATTTACTTTCTTATATCGTTTTTTTTTTTTAGATTTGGCAGGCTGTCAGTGATCCCCCGATCCTTGCTTGACCATTTGCAATTGCAAAATATTTTTATTTTTTTAATTTATTTATTTATTGGACAGTCAAATATTTTCAGGATGGACAGGCATTTATGCGATTAAAAACTTTCCAGCTGGAAATAATTCGTGTATTGGTTTTTATGGTCGACTATTTCGTACTTCTCCAATTGTTTTCTCCAATTGTTACCCCTCCCCCTACCTCTCCAGGAATGGCACTGCCTTTCGCCGCAGTCACCGGTAAGATTTAGTGTTAGCCGTTTGAGTAATTTCCAGACCAAACGTACTCATTGCTTCCTTTGGAGGAAGGTTATCCCTCCTGAATGTCATTGGTGTCGACGGCCATTTATGGTCTGTAACATTTTTGTTGACTGTCACCATCTTAATGGTGTTCGTCACCGTTTCCACCTTTCACGAGATATAGCGTATCGATTGGGTGACGCGTCGGTCCTCCTATCTGGTTTTTTTTTTGAATTTTTGAAGGAAGTACAGATATACGATAAAGTCTAGATTTGGGGGTTTGATTAACATCTCTGTGATGTGTGACATACTAGACCAGTGCACGGTGGCTGAGGGTGGCACTATATGTCGACGCACCATTAAGCCTCATCTACCCCCCCCCACCCTAAATTGTTTTCGAATGCCAGAAAATTTACAGGTGTCACATGTAGCTTGAACGTTTTTGACCTGGGAACGTTTTGTCCCAGAATTGAGTGATGTCTGGCATTTGAACTTAAATTTTCAGCGGGTCTGAATGGCGTAATCTTGGCGCTGGATGCGTTGAGAATGCTTTAATGCCCTTGTACCTACGTAAAACAACTCCATGCTTTAGCTTTTTATGTCAACGGTTTTAGCATGTGGGTGAACGGCTCAATAACAGCTGAATCGCACGTACGTAAAGGTTTTACCTTTAAAGGTGGGCGAAGATCGTTTCAAAAACATTCATATACATGCTGTTAATGAGGTTCTATTTTAGCTGCCTTACTCTACCGGATGTTACGTAGAATGAAAAAAATAGAACTGTTGTTTTTTTTTTTCTGTTTAACTTGGAAGTCCCGACCCAAGCGTTTCTGCTTCCCTTCTCTGCTCTTTCTCCTGTGCACGTGGATGTGATTGAGTCGTTGCCTAGGGCGTCCGCCCTTTCTCGAGCCCTAATTTTTCAGTGGGCTGTCGCCTTGGGCGTTTCTCGATGCATCTCATTGGGTGTTGGGGTGAAGAGGGCGCGCGGTCGTTCACACCCCCTTACACGACAGCAAGCAGCTCAAGAAAATAATAGGGAAAGGCTAGTAGATCCTTTTAAAATTCAAGCGGTACTGCTCGTTTATTTAAAGGGGTCTTTAGAAAGACTTACGTGTCGCTAGGCAATTTCCGAATACCCTAGTGAGAACCAACAAGTACGTACCCGAACAAAGCAGGGTAACAGTCGATTATGCGGTTCCTTAAATTGCATGGTTTTTGGACTGAGAATGTGTATGGTGATCACAGCTTGGATGCGACGCTTTGGACTGAAACAGCTTAGAAAGACATGGATGTGTATTTTAACACGTTCAAAACCGGACTGGCTTCAACATTATTACTCTCTACTGACGAGCCCAAACAAGGGCGAAAAATTTTAGGGATCTCTATGGGTGAGAGCAGCTTGATTTTTAAGTCATTAATTGGCCGAAATGTGGGGGGCTTATACATTCAGTTGAACGAAGCCCCAAACAAGCAGTAGTTTCTGTTTTTTACCTTTCTGAAACCAATCCGGTTTTGAGCTTGTTAATTTACTAACTGCAAGGTACATATGCTCTCATCCACAGATGTTCCATTTGTTCCGCCACAGATGTCCGTATGTTCTCATCCACAGATGTACATATGTTCCGCCCTTGTTTGGGGTCGTCAGTAGAGAATAAGTCTGTTTTGAGATCTCTGTGGGTGAGGGAAACTTGATTTTAAGTGATGTATGTGTTGCAGCACCCGTCCTGTGGCGCTGCCATTATTAAGGTCAGTGGTAGCGACAATACCGATCAAATTTTGGGCTTTCTACAATCAACTGCAAGACCAACTCATTATTACCAACAATTCGGCCATGGTATAAACCATTTTGTGAATCAAATTCATTGTAACAACAGTCCCATTTGTAACCCACAATCATTGTATCAGGGCGTGGAGGTCTTGGTGACATGACGGCCCGTGCGCCCATGGCAAGGTGCTGGCATTCCAATTTCGACTCCCCCGACTGATCAACACCTCTTGTGGGACCTTTTACTTAGAAATTGCCCCCGAAATTCACCAAATTTGCCATGGCGTAGAATGCTCGCCTGCCACGCAGGCGGCCCGGGTTCGATTCCCAGTCACAAGCCACCAAGCCCCGTGAATCAAGGCGAGCAAATATAACATCTTTACGAAACTGGACCACTGCGTTGGCTGGCTTTCTAACATCATGTGAGTGAACATCTTTAGGTCTAATTCTCCGTTAGGCTGAAGCGAGGGTTTAGGGCCATCCCACCTAGTTTCGCTTCAGTGTTTACAAAATCACGTATGTGCTTACAAGTGCACGCATGTGAGGTATGAGGCCATATGTGAGGCTTCAGATGGCGTCAACTTGCAGAAACGAGGAAAATTTCAAAGTTTTTTGTTAAATAAATTCCGTTGAACCTTCGGCAAAGAATTTGACCATTCTCCTGTGAGTGATAGAAATATAAATGTAAACAAATGACGCTCAAACTAAAAAAAAAATGTCAATACTCATCAGCATTGTAAATTTTCGAATGGCATTATCCGAAAATTAAATATTTTTAGTTCTCCTTTCAGCTTAGAGATGATCGTGGGCCTCCTAGATAAGGAGGGCCACAGACGCGTCAAGTTTGAATCGTTCCCGATTGAATTCGATCCATCTGGAAAAGTGCATGTTGACGGTAGTTCACACGTTTCTTGCTGCCTGACGAAGATAGGAGGACTGACAATATTTATTTTTTTTGGATAATGCCTATCCAAAATTTGCAATACTGATGAGTCTTGAAATTTTTTGAGTTTGAGCGTCATTTGTTTACATTTATCTTTGAACCTTACGTCATCAGAAGTAAAGCAATGGTCATATACATGAACTGGCTCAATTTTAATCTAATTTATTAATGGTTTCAGAAGGAGAAAGTAGTCTAGTAATATAAGGGAAGCGCCAAGCCCGTGTATTCGAGGCGAGAAACGTTCAATCTTTGTAGGAGGCCAAATTAATGTCCTCTGAAGGCCACTGCAATAGGCGGGTAGTCTCTTCCCCTACCCTGGCCGACACTTGATGGCAGTGACTTTTCCAGGATCCTCTTTTCAGAGGGTTCCCACCAAAATATTGAATTAATTTCCCTGAGTGTTCGAGGTTTTCCAGAGCAGTTGAGGTTAATTTCCAGGCTATTTACCATAATTTAGGAAGAACATTTTTTTTACACATTTTAACAGTTTTACATCTTTATAGAACTGAAGAGTGAAAAATAAAACCCCGATTTAATGAACTTTTAGGGTTCAGTGTGGAAGCATAAGGACAACCTTTTTTACCGCATTATCTTACGTTAATGTCTTAGTTATGTGGATTTGTTGTATTACAAAAAAATGTGTACAACCAATATTTTGCCTATTAAATATTAATGTTGAAACTATTTAACAACGATGAAACAGCATTGTTAAACATCGTTTTGCAGTGACTACACCACCCACTACTAACAACCAGGGCCTCCAGCCCCTCAATACCTTAGGCACTACCTTGATGCCGTGTGCAGATCTAAGTTTCAAGGTCTATCGACTTCAATAAGACTTCGAATAAGATACCAGATTAGGCTATTTCGTATGTGCAGATGTAAATTGCAAAGGCCGCCAAATCAGTAATTGGTATATCTAAATCTCAGGGATTGTAGAAGTCAATAAGACTTCGTATAGCATACAATCTTTAGACCATTCGACGTATGCAGATCTAAAACGCAAGGGTTGGCGAATCACTACGACGACGAATAGCATACCACACTAGGCTATTTGGTCGGCACGTGCAAGTCTAAATCGCAAGTGTCGTCAAAGTCAATAAGATGTCGAGGAGCATTCAATTAACGTTAGGCTATTTGGCATGTGCCGATCTAAATCGCAAGGGTCGTCACAATCAATAAGACATCGAATTTCATACCAGGTTAGATTTTACTATTTTAGACGCTTTGTGTATCTGCTCGTAATTTGGGGTAGGCTAACAGGAAACATCCAAGTAGTGATAAGCCAATTGGGTTACTTTGAAATGCCAAGTTTAAGACTTCGGTTTAAAACTTCAGTTCATTCTCCATAAATTCCCTTGGCGACCCATTATGGTTGAGCAAGTCCATTATAACTTGGACGTTACAAGTGATTGGTTTTTCAAAGTAATAGACGAATCTAATGGGCTTAGGAATAGGAACGGGTGTGGGGACCAGAGACCGTGGAAGGTGCAGAGGTGGAGGGATCGGGGGACGGCAAGAGTTGTTAAGATTGTGTGTGTGTGTGTATGTGTGTGTCGACTACGGCCCGTTTTCGGAGCACGCGCACCAAAATAATAAAAGTTTACGATCAAAGCCAGAGAAGCAGCTTTGGCTCAACAGGATAATACAGATATTGGTTCCGTTGCAATAACTTGAGAATGGAACGCCCGAGTAAATAAAATCCCGATTAAAGGTTTTGTGACCGCAGTGGGGAGGGGTGTAAAAGTTGTGGAAAAGTTGGGAGAGTATGAAACTTATAGCGGAATGTATACCAATGTTGTTGGGGGGGGGGGATACGAGGAAGGGGAGGGCTGTCGGGTGGACCTGCGAAATTGATAGGAGGGAGATTGGGGATGGGGAGGTGTGAGGGGCCCGTCTATCTACTTCGGTTTCCAGAAGAAATTTTTTTTTTTTTTACTTCGGATCGACTCACCCCTCTTTCCCCTGCCCCATCCAGAACTATTTCAGTGAGATTGATATTATAAACTTGCTACAATTTCGTGCGCTATACAAAGAATTCCCGCATGGTCGTAGACCAATTATTATTGTCGAGGTGTTTTGAGGCTGGTCGAAATGAGCGGAACTCTGACGTCAGCTGAGGGACCTCGTTGTAGTAAACACAGAATTGACGAACTGAATGTACGCCACCAACACGACCACGCGCCAGCCGTTCAAGAGTTTAGATTTAATTTGATTGATTGATGGGGCCCTGGGGGCCTTCGTAATGTATCTCCGGTCGGTTACGAGAGCCTGGGGCTAACAAATTTTTGTAGCCATCACAGAAGTTGCGTTTAAGGCATTCACGCTAGGATACTTCGTAGTAACAAGGGTTTAGGTTTTTTTATGTTTTTTTTTTTTTTTACTTTATTTCTTTAGCGTGCGGAATTCATTTCCATCCTCCTCCTCCTCCTCCTCCATTCCTCCAAAAAAGTTGATTCCTTGCTGAGGCGGTAAAGTCAATATTTAATTCCGGCAACGTTTGTGATTCAGCCAGGTTTCGCCAGAACGGTTACTCCATGCATGCTCTTTTCCCAGGGCTTCCTGACGCGGGAGTAGACAAATCAGATGATTCCAAACGTAATGCGGAGGCATGACGTCATGTCGCAATGTATGCTTACGCAAATTCTGTTAATAATGAAGGAAGCGAGCTCGGAGAAGGCGAGAAAACTCCAAAAACTAAAGTCTTACGTTAGTGCCCTATTTATTCTACGGGCAACGCAGCATTCAGAGCATTATGGTGCGAAATGAGGCGTGGATCAGTAATTATGTAAATCCACTGCACTCCCTAACATCGTAAAACGTAGGTGTGCTGATCAAACCCATTGCATATTTAGTATTTAGTTCTCAAACAGCACTAAACATAGGTCAGCTCAAAAATGGAGCGACTAGAGAAGATGGTTCATGCCCTAGTTCCGGTATATTGTTTTTCGAAGAATATACTGCATCGCAGCGTAGTATGGCGTCACAGGACCCATATCCGCCAAAGTAGCCTGGACAGCCAATCAGCGTACTGCAAGGAAGCACGTGACTAGTGGATTTACAAACAACGAAGTTTAAAAAAATAAAAGTGTTCTGTTTACGTTGGTAGTCAACGAAAAAAAGCATTTACTTTAGTAAAAAAGCAAACTATAATACTATAATAAATGGAGATTCAGTTACTTTTATGAGTTTCCGTTAATGGAGTTTCCGTTCCGCAAAGGAGTTTCCGTTTCCGTTTTATCTGAAAAGCTTAACTAGTGGTTTGCACACAGTTGGAGGTGCTGGGACGTCACTTCCTCCGACATGGCTCCCTCCTACCCGCAACATGGACGCCTCCTTGGCCTGAGCCGGAAGTAAAGTTTGTAACGTGAAAAACGGCCTATTGGTGCTTCTTGCCCTACCAAAATTATCGTTCTTCTTTGGGTAAGATGATCAAAGTAACTTGTAGTATTGCAAGTCCTGCAGGGATATGGGACTACGTTCGGGCAGAAATGAGAATGAATTGGTTGGGGTAATGCATGTTGGATCAGTGAAGCTATGAGAAAGTAATTAAACACAAGTTTGCTAAAGATGTTTTATTAGTTCAGGATAAATTAGATGTCGTACGCTCGCCTGTCTTGGTGCAACCCTGTCAAACTACAATCTGTAATGGGGGGAATTATTATGAATATACTAGACGAAGCCCGTGCTATGCACGGGGCCAGTCATGAATTAAGTTTACAGGCACATTTTTCCCGGCACACTTTTCCCGACATTTTTCGTGCCCGTGCCTTATACATCTTATTGTGAGCTGCATGTGAGTTGATCGCCCGCTCTCTCCCGGCTGTGCCTGCCATGCTGGAAGAATGGAAGAGTCTACTTACAATGCAGGCGTAAGGAGGGGGAAGTGATTGTTCGATCTTTTTTTTTCTTAACTGCTCTGCCGGATCCAGCGTTATTATAAGGACTGGGGCATGACGTCCGTCTTAAGTTAGGACAAAAGGGAGGAAAATAGGGAAACAATTTCTAGTTAGGTAATCGAAATGGCACTTACTCTTGGCTTGGTTTGAATGGAATGGAAGGAATGGGGGTATGCAATTGTTGCCTTTAAACAGCATGGTCAAATTGTTGGCGTGGCAACCCTCGAGCTTACAATATTCATCAACCAGTTCACAAGACTTTTACGTTGCTGTACAAGATTGTTAAAGATTATACATTAGATTCACGGTAGCAGTGAGATGCTTGGAGGGAAAGCCAAACTGAGAGAAAGGTCAAGTAGGCAAGGTCTATTGAGTTACAGCAGCATTCTCGTAGCACGGCCAGTGTCCCTGACGATGACCTAGTGGTCCTGCCGGATGATCTGTCCCTAGAGTCCTACCAGCATAAAACGTAGGTCGGCAGAAGAACACCAGTGCAGTATTATGCTTCGTAGCACCGCAAAACTTAGGTGAGTTGAACAAAGCCATTGCAATATCCAATTTTCTAACAGTACAAAACATAGGATTGGACCGTTTGATGATCAAACTCCTCAGCACTACTGCAATTCCTAACAGCACAAAACACAGTAGCTGAAGAAAGCTGCCGCCTAAATCGTGTAATTGCATACTGGTAAAAAGAAAACAAGCCAAACAGTGAAAAGCATACGCTAGAAATGAGGAACATAGTAAGCCACTTTTATGCACGATCGGTGGCATATTGGATGGCAGGTTCGAATTCGGGTCACACCACTTCATATAAATAGACACATAAAAAAATTACAGGTGGCAACACCCAACAGAGTATATATGAAGTACTACTCTTGGATAAAGTATGCTCCTGACAGCCCCCCCCCCACCGAGCATAAAAATGGCTTACTA
This sequence comes from Lithobius niger, assembly GCA_023313725.1. Taxonomy (NCBI): domain Eukaryota; kingdom Metazoa; phylum Arthropoda; class Chilopoda; order Lithobiomorpha; family Lithobiidae; genus Lithobius; species Lithobius niger. Next base: position 26 of record JAHWFP010021491.1, on the reverse strand, counting down.
TGTTCCTCACGAAAACTAATAATGGA
>JAHWFP010021490.1:31167-51314 GCA_023313725.1 Lithobius niger | reverse complement strand
TTACTGCAATCATACCCTGCAGAATTTCATAGGTCATAATGAGACCTATAACATTTTGTAATATAATGTAGTAAAATTACCAGTCTCAAACACCTAAAGATAAAAATCTGTATAAATATATCTGAGTTAATAATTTAGAGATTTTTTATTTTGAAGTTTGTGTTTGTGCCAGTCACTTGAAAAAAAAAACACTTAAACACAGTGACATTTTATACCAACATGCCAATTTTCAACTAGCTTGAATGAATAGTCTCTCTGTAATCTTGTTCTGTAGCAACTCATATTGTGAACGTGTTACGAGTTGCTACAGAACAAGATTACAGAGAGACTATTCATCCAAGCTTGTTGAAAATTGGTAGGTTGGTATGAAATGGCACTGTCGCGAGGCAGCGCTCCCTCCCAGGTCGCCCTCCTCGCTGGGACTGTTGTCCCCTGACAGCGAGTTCTGTCACCTCTCTTCTGGGCAAGAGAAGCACGCGTTGCAGACGACAATCTCCCGTCCGCCAACTCCGACTCTTTGTAATGTAAGTTGTGCAACTCGTCATGATTAAACCATGTGGTTCCAGATGCAATGTCTCGTCCTGAGTTGATCCGTGGCCAGAGATCCCAATCGGGGGGAATATCCCGACATCGTGGCGCCGAACAAACCGACTCTCACCGTGTTTTCGTTTTGCTGCTTTGAAGCCAGGTTTTGTACCGGATCGTTGTTGTCACCGTTGATCGTCGTCTCCGATGTTTTCCGGCAGTGAGTATGTCGAGCACTCTGTGAAGATCGTGAGTATGGTCAACGAAAGACTGAACTTTTGTCAATTTAAAATGTTGTTGACAATTCTACAATGGGTTGTAACACAGTTTGGGTAGTGTAATTTGAAAATTGTCACGCTATGGATATCGCACATGCAGCGGTAATTTCATCAAATTTCTTTTGCGTTTGCCAATTAACTATTATGCGAGGAATGTGCTGGCATACTTTTAGAAACGTTTTCGTGCGGAAAAACTGTCTTTCGAACAAATTTATTTGTGTTTTGTGTGCAAAATTCGCCGTTTAGGGAGTGCGCACGAATGCAGACGCCGTCTTGCATGGTGACGCGGCCCGTCCATTCTGCTAGCCTGCATGCCCGGATGCTGTTGGCGCGAAAGTGCGTTCTCCTTCAATGGACGGCCGCTACTACGCCGATGCAGCCATCGCTATAAGAATTAGGCCGAGCGAATTTCTGCATTTCATTTTTCGGTTTCTGCAATTAAATGCTGCAAACTGTGAACATTAAGTAGAATAGTATTTAAATTAGTGTGTGTGCTGCATTGCATTTTTTGTGTCCTTACTTCTGGGAGGATCAGAGCCAGTGTAGGGAACTACTATTTGTCGCGGAAGCTGTTCACTCCAATGCTTCGTTGCGTCGCCGATTTCCAGCGAATCTAAGCCGACGATCGCCGCTTCTATTGTTTTGGGAGCCACAACGTTATTTTTCCTGCCAAAATGGAAGACAGCACGCTCTTGTTGCTGGACGAAACTCTGATTGCAAGCCAAACAGAGGGGGTTTCAGAGGAAAGTACGGCCTCTGAGAGCAGTGACAGCCAGGCCACTGGTTATTTTTCTCCCTTAGTGAACTCTTTAGGCTTGCCCAACCTTACCAAACTTTGGGGAGGTTCTAATACAGGGGTTGAAAACGACAAAGATGGTGTAAATAAACTGCATTCTCCTTCCTACACCCCCCACATGGTGTCATTCCTGGGAAAACTCAGGACCCTCGTGCTTCTCCAAAGGAGGTGGAATCTAAGTCCCCTACCCCCACCATGGAGGATAGGCTAGCTTTGTTGGAGGAGCGGATGCAACTGCAATCAACTGCACTCCAGCTCTCACTTGACAATCAAAGGCGAGAGGCGGCTGCCGACATGGATTCGTTGAGTGCCCGTCTCCGTGACCAGCAGCTGGACTATCAGCGCACGCTCGATGAAAGGCTTGCGGCTCAGCGGAAGGAACACAGTGACCTTCAAGTAAGTCAAGACGAGAAGTGGAAAAACTTTCAGGCTAGTTTTTAAGTTAATATGTCTCAACAGCTTGGAGATTTTTTAAAACAGTTCAGAACTGTGCCGTCCGGCTGCAGCCCACCATCCCGACCAACCCAGCAACTAGTCGCTCCTCTAGCTGGCAACCAGTCCGCTTCGTAAACTGCAGCCGACTCAACAGCTTTGTCTGCGAATGCCGCGGGGGTTACCTTATCTACTTCACCCCTCACTCCACCTCCTAGAAATCAGCTGTTGCAGAGCAATACGAACGTTGTGCCGTTTTCGCCCTCTGTGTCTACAGTTCCAACTCTGCCTTCAGACTTTTCGTCTACCGTTACAATTCTCACCAAGAATGTAAAGAGTGCACTCACTCTTGTGCACCTGCAACCACCTATGTTGACGCCAGACGTGAAACCCCACGAATGGTTAGACCGTATGGATGTCTACGTCACGGAACGTCAAGCGAGTGGCGACACACTAGACACCCTGATGCGTATGGTATTGACAGGAAAATTCAGCGACTGGTGGACAACCAACCCCCGCACCAGGTTCTCGTGGCCAGAAGTCAAACGTGACTTCAAGAAGACCTTCGTGAGACCTCGCCCAGATGGTGAGCTACTCATTGAGGTGGCGAAGATGAAGCAACGCGAAGACCAGACGCCTCACGAGTTTGTGACTGCAGCAGCAAAGCGCTACAGCAAGATGCATGCTCCGCCCACTCCTGATGTGCAAGCAGAGACAATCATCGCGAACATGCTCCCTGCAACTCGTGACAACATGGATCGTGTTAAACCGAAATCAATTGCTGAACTTCGGAAAGCAATTGACGATCACCTGCCCTCATGGTACCGCTTTCCTGAAGCCAAGTCGACTTCTTCCAACACAAGTCAGAACAGTGCTTCAGCTGCACACGCGCGTGGTGCAGGACAGCAACAGAGACTTGTGAATTCTGTGTCTAACAGTGTTGTGCCTTCTTTTTCAGCGACTGTTCCTAGTGTACAACAACCTAGTGTTTTGAGTAATGCTGTTAATCAAGGTTCGCGTAACGGTAACACTGTTGGTAACAAAAATCTGTCTGTTGGTACTGGCGTTGGAGTGTCGAGTGTGAATAATGTGTCTCATGCTTAACCTAGTCTTCCAGGTGTTGTCAATGGCGTTTATGTAGGCAACCAAGCCAACGCAACATCGACTGGGTTTAGCATGGGAGTTAGTCCGTCTGACGGCCCAATTAATGGTATGCCGTCAGGTGGCTTTACTTTTGACTTGTCGAATGTAAATAGTATGCCTGGAGTTTTGAATGTCGCTTCAAGCCAGGATGCTCGACAGGTCGCGTCGAATGCTGCTGATCAAAGTTCTGGTGCTTCTCGCCAGACTGGCGCTAGGCCTAAGAACAGGGTTCGTGACCCAGAGTGGATTAAAACACAAGCTTGCTTTCACTGTCAGGAAATTGTGCATTTCGCTAGGCACTGCCCTCGCAAGGATGAGAATCTTCCTGTCAGACTTGTAAACGAGTACACTCCTGGCTTGAGGCATATAGATGTAACCGTTAAGGGTTCGACTTTTGCAGCTTGTTTGGATAGTGCTTCTGCTCGGTGTTTGATGGCGAAGTCATGGCTTGATTTGATTGCTCCTGATGTTGAGTTGCGTCCCTACTCAGGTAAGCGTTTTGAGCTGGCGGATGGGTGCACTTTTCTTGAACCACTTGGTGAGGTGACTTTAACTGTCATTGTCAACTATCGTCACACTCTCATTGACTTTGTGATTTTTGTGAAGATTGCTGGCAACTGCATCATTGGGATTGACTACTGGGAAGAGTCTGGTTTGGTTACCGATTTCAAGAACAATCGGGCCTACTTTGACAAGAAGTTCAAGTTTTTTTCCTTGACTGGTTGGATGAGTGGTGACACCGCTCCTGAACCCACTTCCCACCTGGTTTGGCGAATTGCTCCTTCCGCCGATTCGGAGTCTTCCACCTTCAACCTTATGACTCCTCAGCAATTCCTCGAACTCGACACGCTGCTGGATAGGAACGCCGATCTTTTTCCAGGCAAGGCGGGTCGCACCAAGCTTCGTGAACATAAGATCGAGTTCAAGGGTACACCGCAGCCAAGGGTCGAGAAGTATCATCGCCAGTTTCCAGCCATGCGCGCCGAGATGAACAAGATGGTCGACCAACTTCTCCTTGAAAAAAAGATTGAACCCTCGGTTAGCGAGTGGGGCTCTTCCTTCTTCATGAAGCGGAATAAAGATGGTGGCTATCGTCCGATTCTGGATTACCGTTGGTTGAACTCGCAGATAAAGACCGATGGTTACCCGCCTCCTAATGTTGAAGAAGTCCTTGAATTTTTGTCTGGGTAGGCCTACGTCTCGGTTTTAGACGGCGAAAGTGGTTTTCACCAGATACCTTTGGCCGAAGACGCTAAAGACTGTACTACATTAAATTGCAGCCGTGGGTCATTCTGCTGGAAAATGCTTCCTTTTGGGCTGAAGAATTCGACCGATGAGTTTCAGCGCACCATCACCCTCGCCCTAGGGGACCTCGTCGGTACCGTATGTATGGTATATGTTGATGACGTCATCGTCGCGACGGAAACTTGGCAAGGACATCTGGACGCCATCCACAAGGTCTTTCAGCGCCTCCGTCAGCACGGTTTTAAACTCAAGCGCTCGCAGTGTAACTTCTGCCTGCCTTTGATGACCATCCTAGGCCTGACCATCGGTGCTCAAGGTATTCATATCAAGGGAGAGCACACTGCTGCCTTGTCGAAGTACCCTCGTCCCAAAGATGTCAAGTCTCTTCAGCGATATCTTGGCCTCAGCAACTATTTCAGGAAGTTTGTCAAGGATTACGCAGTCGTTGTGAAGCCCCTCACCTTGCTCCTTCACAAGAACACCAAGTTCGTCTGGTCAACGGAGTTTGAAACAGCTTTTTCCACTGTCAGAGACAAGATTCTGTCGTCAGAAAGTCGACAGATTCCCGACTACTCGCTTCCCTTTGTCGTTGAAAGTGATGCGTCAGATTTTGGGATTGGAGCCATGTTGTCCCAAGTCAAGGACGGAAAACTTCGCGTCGTTGAGTTCTACAGCCGGACATTGAGTGTTATGGAACAGAAGTTCTCAACTTTTGAGAAAGAGGCGCTTGCTGCTGTATCTGCTATTGAACGCTGGCGTCATAACCAGGTTCACCCTCTTGACAGACTGTCAGGCACTTAAATGGGCCTTGTCGAACCACAAGAACACTGGCCGCACTGCTCGTTGGTCACTTCGTCTTCAAGTGTATGACTTCGATGTGCAACACCGCTCGGGAGTCTCCAACGTTGTCGCCGATGCTTTGTACCGTGCTCCAGTTCCCGCCTATCGAATCCGGGAACAACCACAGCTTCCAATCGTCCTTCGCCGGGAACTTTGTGTCCTTCAACAGCAGGATCCCGCGATTCAACTCATCCTGACCATTCTGACCTCGCCTACGAGAACCGGCAAGAAGATCACCGAATGCCGCGTGAAGCAAGTTCTTCGTGATTTCGTATTGGATGATGAACTTTTGTACTATGTTGACAGAAGTGTTCGTGACCGTGGTAATCCAAAAAGTCGCTATCGGCTCTACGTTCCCTACAAGCTTCGTCACTCGTTTCTTGATGATCAACACGATCGTCAGACAGCAGGACACCAAGGCGTCGAGAAGACCATGGCAAGGTTTCGCTCGATTGGCTATTGGCCCGGCATGTTCCGCGATGTGAAGAAGTACGTTCGTTCCTGCCACGCTTGTCAGATCTCCAAGCCTTCGAACCAAATCAAGCAAGGTCTCCTGACACCGGTCATCCCAACTGAACCTTTCTCCCACGTCGGCATCGATTTTGTTGGTCCCATGCCCGACACTGCCGGAGGAAACAAGTATGTCCTTTCCATCATAGACTACTTCACGAAGTGGATTTGGTTTATCCCCACCCGTCACTGCACTGCCAGAACGGCAGCGACTCACCTGTTTCGACATGTGATCCAGAATAACGGCCCACCAAAGTTGTTGATCTCGGACAATGGCCCTGCCTTAGCCTCATGTCTTCTTGATGAACTCTCCGTCATCTCTGGGTTCCAGCTGAAGAAGACTACGGCTTACCACCCACAGACGAATGCCACGGAACGCGTAAACCGCACCTTAAAGAACTGTTTGCGCACCTTCGTGAACAAGCACCATTCTGCCTGGGGCCCACTCTTGCCAAATCTGAAGTTCGCTCTTCGGACCACTCCCCTATTCAAACACAGGTGACACACCCTTCTTCCTGCAACATGGTCGTGATCCTTGGAATCCAACAAAGCTTGTCTGCCTACCCCCCAAACCACCCGCGCAGTCGCAGCAAGAGTACTTGGAGACCCACCAGTGAAACTTGACTGAAGCAAGAGATATGGCTCGCGCTCACCTTGCTGAAGCAGTGCCATCAGCGAAACTTGTGTACGACCGCAAACGTCGTGATGTCCACTACAGGCTTCGTCAGTTGGTGAAGATCAGATCCCACGTTCAGTCCTGCGCCGCGTAAGGAGTCACCAAGAAACTGGCCCCAGTCTACCTAGCCCCTATCGAATCGTGAAGGTACTGTCCGACTTGACGTACAGAGTCCAGAGCCTGGATGCACCGGATGACACTCGAGTCGTGAACGTCGTTGACATCGAGCCTTACTTTGACCCGATGACAATGGAGACTTACCAGGAAGGTGGTGAAGAAATTAAGAACGAAGAAGAGAAGAACCTCCCGATTCGCCTGGTAACTCCGTAGCTCTCGTTCCCGTCATCACGCTGGAGGAGCTTCGCCGTCAACACTTCGAAGAAGACACGTTCATAGCAACTCTTGTCGTGGGTGATGCCGTCTTTCCTGAAACCAGATTTCAACTCGGCGACGTTGACACAACCTCCGCCGACCCTGCCGATGCTGTGCAAGGAGGGAAGAAGTACACTGTTCAAACCACTCCCGACCTTCCCGGCATCACCAACTACATCTTTGGTTCCCTTGTCAAACTGCGTGTCTCTCCAGCCAGGATCCCGGATGCTTCAGGCAAATTTCCCGTTCTTCCAGACTTCGTTGGTCCTTATCGTGTTGTGGAAAGAAAGACCCAGTTTCTTTACGACGTTGTTCACGTCAGCGATCCTGAAGACCAGCGAGAGTGCCACGTTTTCAACACGACGACATTGGATTCGAATTGGTGCCCCAACATGGTGAAGGAACGCACCCCTGTGTATCCTGACGCGAATTTCACTCCAAGTGCCCCTCTCTGAGATCGTGTACACCCGCCCCAAGTGATAAACTGTCCGTTGCTTCGGGTGCTAACAACCATAAACTGTCCGTGGTTGGGGTGGAACCCCCGCTAGTGATTCAAAGCAGACTGTCCGCAGTTTCACCAAGTGAGGTTCGTTCTTCGAGTAAACGTGGTGCACTTTCCCCCTGAGAGTGATGACGATCAATATGAGTCGGATGATGACAGTTTTTCGCAGAGTGGTGTTGCGCTCCTCCGCTGCTCAGCTCGCAAACGTGCTACCCGTGCGAGGTACAAGGTGAATTTTGTCTTGCCTAGCTGGCGTAAACGTGCTCTGCCTAAGAGAGCACCTAAGACAAAAGCAGCCCAGAATGTCTAGTTTGTTGCCTACGCTGATGACTCGCTGCCATTCAGTGAGTTACCAGAGATTGACTGGCCTTATGCTGACAGACTTTAGTTAGCTTATGAGTTCTGCCTAATGCAGTCCAAATTGTAAATGTGTGTTTTTGGTTTCAGTCTTGTCTTGTATCCCTTCAATTTTTTCCCCCTGTGTTGTCCCCAACGCCATGAAAAGGTTTTTCTAAATGGTGGTCGGTTAGAGGTTTGTTGTGGTAAACTCACACTTTGCGTTTGCTTTGTAGCCTAAGCCTTAGACAGGTAATGAAGCTGAGTTTGGTCTGACACAAAAAACTACGGTGTAGCCTGTTACTTGTGGACCTTGGCCGATGTAGCCTCGTAGAGTTTGTCCTTCCCTATAACATCTTTTGAGCCGAATCTGTGCAGCTGGCACTAAGTTTGTTTTCCCCAACTAGTAAGAGTTGTTGTTGATGGCGATTGGTTTGAGGAGCCAGTGCGTTGCAATAGGTGTGGGCACTGACATATTAACGATTTTTAGTTTTGTCCTCGTCAACTATGTGTAGCAGAGAAGCTTTTCCTGAAATTAATATTTTCCGAAAATTTTGTGATTTCGCTCTTAAGTATATATTGCTGAGAAAAAACTTGTTGAAAATTGTGGAAATGCACCTGGACTGAATGTGGTTAAAAACTGTTATTAAGGAACTGTTAAACCTGTTAAAACTATTAACTTGATCCTGCGTGCCATTTCCCCTGTTTGTATCATTTATGCGATGTTTTCCTGGCAAATGTCCGGAGGCCATTTTTTGGGGGAGGGGAGTATGTCGCAAGGCAGCGCTCCCTCCCAGGTCGCCCTCCTCGCTGGGACTGTTGTCCCCTGACAGCAAGCTCCGTCACCTCTCTTCTGGGCAAGAGGAGCACGCGTTGCAGACAACAATCTCCCGTCTGCCAACTCCGACTCTTTGTGTAATGTAAGTTGTGCAACTCGTCATGATTAAACCATGTGGTACCAGATGAAATGTCTCGACCTGAGTTGATCCGTGGCCAGAGATCCCAATCGGGGGGAATATCCCGACAGCACTGTGCTGAAGTGTTTTTTTTTGTCAAGTGACTGCCACAAACACAAGCTTCAAAATTTCTCAAAATCTCAAATATACCAAACGATAGATTCCTTTGTTTTTAACTTCATAATGTATCCAAAGTAGGCCGACAAAAAAAACGAAACTGTTGTTTCTTATGTCACAGACACAAAGAAAATCTTAAAAATGAAAAAAATAAAATTCGTTTAGAAAACAGGAGTTGGTGGCCATCACAAAACTAAAAACAAAATGTTAAAAAAAACAATTAATGATGGCTTAAAGAAAGAAAAAAAAGCAAACTACGGGAAATGAACCCTGCACTCGCTCTCTAGTCCGCTACGATACCACTAAGCCACGTGCTCATAAGGAAAAAAGAACTTCCCATCTCTAATAATGCTATACTAATCTGTAGGCTGGAAAAGCGATTGTCGTATTGTACTGATATAAAGAGCAGATTCCATTAATAAGGCAAGAATATTTGTTCAAACGTCCACAAATACTTAGGTATTAGTTTGGAAAGATGGCTTGGTCAAAAATTGTATGTTTGCCATCGAAATTTAGCGTAATTACTCACTAATTACTCACAACTGCCCTCGACCAAGGACCCTCGCCTGCCTCCAGGCCAACTGAATTCATAATAATGTAACAGCTTTTTTTCGAAAGGCTTACTATGTCTTGATATTCTTAGCTGAATATCATGGCCCACTACATATTGAACAAGAGCCCATGCCGAGATATCTACGTCATAAGGTACAGATGTTTTGACTGTTGGATAATCTGCGGAAAAGTAAGTCTTTTAAGAATACCCAGGTCTTGCGAGTCAAACTGGACGCTTTTGGGGCATAGGGGGGGTTAAAAGACCCCCCAAAATGACCGTCATTTACCTCATAAGGTACATGGATGAAATTAGCGCCAAAACAATCTGTAGTATACCAGATTAAGGGCTGCACACAATAAGACACGAAAATCGGGCGCCAAAACCATTCAAGACGCCATTAAAGAGCAAGAGGAAGTCCTGCGCCAAAAGTGACCACCATTTACCTCATAAGGTACATGGTTCAAATTAACGTCAAAACAAACTTCAGTGTACCAGATTCATGGCTGCATATAATAAGACAAGAAAATTGGGCGCTGTAACTATTTAAGATGACATTAAAGAGCAAGAGGAAGAGCCGCGCCCAAAATGACCGCCATTTACATCATAAGGTACATGATTCAAGTTAACATAAAACCAAACTTTAGTGCACCGGAATCCTTGCTGCACACCATAAGAATGAAAATTTCGGTGATGTAACCAATTATGATGCCAGTCATTAACACTGGCGAGTAAGGGTCAGCCTAGGGTCTCTGTGTTAAACTCTCAACTTTGAGAGCTTATAACTCCGTCAAAAGTCAACATTTTAAAACCAAATTTGGAATCCAGCCTCTACTAGTCAAGGCCTCTCTATAGTCCAAAAATTGTGAAATTCGGTCCAGCCAAAGCCGAGATCCAGAGCGGGGTCAAATAGACAACTTCTTGTTCTGCTTCTTGTTGTTGTTGTTCTGGGGATACTTTCGTCTGTCCTCTCTACAGGTCAAACCATTTGTCCTATGAAGCTGGTTCTTAGCTCATTTTACAGGTATTGCTCTGTAGATGTGCCCTTTCCATAAGGCATTTTCTAATTGGTCAAGTGGTTCAGGGATTATGGAGCTGTAAACGACCAGATTGATTGTTTTACGTTGTTTTAAACATTGTTGTTATGCAACAATGCCAATTAGCAAACGCCAGCTGCAAGACTGAAGATTAAAGGATTTGTTTCTATTATTAACTGGCGATAGCCAGTGTTAGTAAGAGTCAGCCTAGGGTCTCTGTGTTAAACTTTCAATTTGGACCGTCAACTGCACTGTTTTATAGTTTAGCTGCAATTCTAAAAGTAACACGAATTAATAAACAAAAACGGAACGTTAAATGTTTAGAGTAAGGGTCTAATAGTCAAAACCTAGAAGGAACACGGACAAGGTTTGACAGTAAGGGTCTAAGTGTAAAATTTTGTAAGAGGCTGGTAAGCATTAGACCCTTACTACCCGGTGGTCAGAAATAAATACATTTTTACGAAAAACTGGAAATCCTCCTACAATGACCCATGTGATGATCCAGTGGTAGTATGGTATACGTTTGCTGCTTTGCTTTATGTTGAAAATTATTTTTCGATTCTAGTAACATGGCAGGGTATTCGCAGCAGAGAGCATTACTGGTTATCCTCTACCGTAAATCTACGAAATATAATAAAAAAAATTCTAAAGCATCAAAAGACACAAAATGCCAAACTTCACAAGAAAATTATGTTCTTAAAGTTCCATAACAATATTCTAAGAACAAAGAAAACCTGCTACAACCGTTCATACACACGTTCTGTCCGAATAGACTAGAACTAATCTAACCACCGGGTAGTAAGGGTCTAATGCTTACCAGCCTCTTACAAAATTTTACACTTAGACCCTTACTGTCAAACCTTGTCCGTGTTCCTTCTAGGTTTTGACTATTAGACCCTTACTCTAAACATTTAACGTTCCGTTTTTGTTTATTAATTCTATATTAAAGACGGCCAAAATAGTTACAAGGAACCTTGTTGTCATTGAACATTAATCTCGTTTATGTTCAATGCTTGTGTGGGTCTATTACAACAAGGGACCCACAAAAGCATTGAACATTAATCGAGATTAATTTAATGCAAAATTACATACAAGTCTGCTTGGACTAGTATAAATATTGTGTTGATCTCTTATTAAGGTAATCGTATCAGACGTACAGTATATTATTAAATTAATAATATATGTCTGCAATTAACTTAATACAATCAACACATACAACTATTGTGGCATACTCTATATCACAGAATAGAGCTTCTCATATTAGATTACAGAATAGACCATATCAGATCAGGTAATAGAACAGAACTGAATAGCACAATAGTGAATCTTAGTATTGTTAATCACTATCACTATAACTCTCATTTTTATCTCTAGTAATCTCTTCAGCAACTACGACTTCATCTGCATGTTCTGAAGATTCCTCAGCAGCATCCATATCTGTCTCAAGAAACAATATGTCGAGAGATGGTGAAGTCTGATCCCCTGCAAACCAAACAGCTGTATATTTATCTTTAACCTACTTCCAAACGTTGTTTACAGGTGGTAAGCTGGAGTATGGCTCACAGTTGCAATGTTCCAAATACAACATAATTCAACAACAGCCTTTGCATGGAGGAAGCGAGCTTGCATCAATTCCTCTAATCTTGTCTAATGGACGCACACCTTTGCATATGCTTAAACAATCTTGCTTCGTTCAAAGGTAGGTTCATTTTGCCGTACAGGGAAGACACAAACAGCTCAATGTTAAAGCTGGTGTTATCGTTTACTGTTTCAGTTCTTCCAAATGATGCAAAAGTTTCCTGGGCTATCTTGTTCTTCTCATGAAGTGAAGATGGTCTTACTTTTCCTCTTTTAGAAAATGCAGCTGCGTATTTAAGTAATCACATCCTGTAAAGTCATGAAAGGCTGGAATTAAACGGGATAATAAACGTCGAAGCTTTTCAAAGAGCTTGGTCATACTTACGTACCGCAGTGTATTATAAGTCTGCAATCCACCTTCAAGCCATACCTTAAACCCCATATCGAGTTTTTCCATGTTTCCTCGTCCAATAGCCATGACATCAGTATCTGATGTTCGCATGACAACATTTGCAGGATGGGGTACTTGTGAGAAATAAAACACCATCCTAGAGTCTGCCTCTACACAGTTACTAGACAAGATGAAATGGATTGATGCAAGCTCCCTTCCTCCATTCAAGGTGTTATTGAGCAGAAGATACAGCGTACTAATTATATATTCTATATTTAGAACAATGCTGTCATGAGTCATACTCCAGGTTATCTTCTTGTGAACAATGTTTAGAAGTTGCTTGATGATAAAGTATACAGCTGTTTGGTTTTCAGGGGATCAGACTCCACCGACTCTGGAGAACAATTGATAGATGAGACAGACGTGGATGCTTCTGAGGAATCTTCAGAAGATGCAGATGAATTCTTAGTTGCTGAAAAGAATACTAGTGTTGAAGGTCAGGGTTATAGTGATAGGAACCAACAGTGCTAAGAATCGCTATGCTGTTATTCTGTTCTGTTCCATTACCTGACCTGACAAAGTCTATTCTGTGAACTGATATGAGAGCTCTATTGTGTGATATAAAATGATCTCATATGCCACAATGGGTGGGTGGATGCCCCGTGCATCGTCTCTTTCTATTTCTGTGTGGTGTTTGTATTAAGATAATCGTATCAGACATAATATTTCTACTAGTCCAAGCAGACATGTATGTATATCTCAATTAAATTAATCTCAATTAATGTTCATTGCTTTGGGCGGGTCTATATAACAAAATTACCTACGGCAATATTGACCGTTTTGAATATATGTTGGGAAAATGTGACACCCAAGGAAAATCCAACCTTTGGGGCAGCAAAAAAAAGTAGTGAAGGGGAAGTTCCTTGTGGTCCCAAGGGTAACAAAAGGACCAGCGTAGAAAGGACTCGTGTCTTAAACGTTTACAGCACCCAAATTTTAAGTCTGATGATGGGCAGCCAAGATTCTGGCATACTAAAGTTTGTTTTGGAATTAACTCGAAGCATATCCTTATGATGTAAATGATGGTCATTGGAGGGCAGGTGTACCTTTAATGGCATATAAATGGTTGGTTACAGCACCCAAGTTTTGTGCCTCACTATGTGCAACAATGAATCTGTTACACTAAAGTTTGTTTTGATATTAATTTCAACCATGTACCTTACGAGATAAATGGTGGTTATTTGGGGGCAGGTCTACCGATGACTCTTTAATGGCATCTTAAATGGTTACAGTGCTCAATTTTCCTGTCTTATTATACGTAGCCATGAGTCTGGTACACTAAAGTTTGTTTTGACGTTAATTTCAACCATGTACTTTACGAGGTAGATAGCGGTCAATTTTGGTGCAGGTCTTCCTCTTTAATGGCGTCTTAAATGGTTATGGCACCCAATTTTCGTGTCTTATTGTGTGCAGCCCTTAATCTGGTATACTGAAGTTTGTTTTGACGTTAGTTTGAACCATGTACCTTATGAGGTAAATGGTGGTTACTTTTGGCGCGGAACTTCCTCTTGCTCTTTAATGGCGTCTTGAATGGTTTTGGCGCCCAACTTTTGTGTCTTATTGTGTGCAGCCTTTAATCTGGTATACTAAAGATTGTTTTGACGTTAATTTCATCCATGTACCTTATGAGGTAAATGACAGTCATTTTTGGGGGTCTTTTAAACCCCTATGCCCCAAAAGCGTCCCGTTTGACTCGCAATACCCGGGTATTGTTAAAAAACTTACTTTTCTGCAGATAATCCAACAGTCAAAACATCTGTACCTTATGACGTAGATATTTCGGCATGGGCTCTTGGACTAATATGCAACATGTCTGCAATGTTAAAAAAAATAATATTAAAGAAAGATGAGCGAGATATTCTCTTTAGTATACCATGCTAAAAGTGGTTGTAAATTAAAGTATGTTTTGTACACATGCAATCCTGTTTATTCCAACATAGTGCCGTGTAGTTCATTAAACCCAAGATTTGTTTATATGAAACCAAATACCAAATGAAACGTAACAATTTGTCGAAAGCTTGTTTTGCTAGAGTGGGGGGTATGACATTGACAATAAAGGGGAACATAGCAGTCCCTAACAGTCGTACTGAGGATAGTGTGACAGACTACCAGCATACTTCAAAGACTGTGGGACCTTCTCTGGACTTATTTCGGAAAGAAACTAAAAGGTTGAAGTAACCCAACCATTCCACTCTATTGTGTATTACTTGACCACATTACACAGATAATTATGATGTGTCTGTCTTGGGGGCTTCTGTGAGGATGGGAGGTGGTGGGTGTGAGACACGGCTGTCCTATACCAAATGAGAGATTGCTTTTTAAACTGACTTCATAATATACCCAAAGTAGGTTGGGTCAAAAAAAAACTGTTGTTTTTATTACTGAGATACATAAAATCTTAAAAATAAAAAAAAACTCAAATTCGTTGCGAAAACAGGAAAAGCATTCCCGGTAACGTATACACTATATTATTCGTAGAATAATTTTAAAAGTTGAAATGTAGCTTTAATTTTATTTACGTGGCTAATGGTTGAATACAGCAGTAAAGTTTCACGTGCACTAAACAGAGCAGGAACACTGCGGTATGTGAAACCTTACAGAAAAGTTTATTTGTGTTATTTTGCTCTTTTGACTTCGGAGCAGTTAAACCTTACTTTAAACATCAAACGAGCTCGTTTTTGTTTTCTAATCATGATACTTTGACATATTAATTTGGTTTTCTGTACTCATTGCAAATGCACCGAATTTCGCTTGCTCATTTAGTGCAAATCTTTCTTTTGGAAGTTGGTTTGTCTTTATCAGTGGATTTGTTAGTTTTTTGTAATATAGAACGACAAGCCATATTGGTCACGGACATTTTAACTTAAACACGGGGGAGTGACATGAAATCATTATCATATCAAAAACCAAAACTGGTAAAAGGGGCCTCCAAGTTCCGAATGGTTCGGCCCTTCAGAGAAGTGATATCAACACACCAAAACATTCGCCAAGTTAATCGCACCGCTTAATAGTTTGACGGTTAAATGAAAACTACAACATTGCTACTTTCGGTAGCAATGTTCAAGTTTTCATTTAACGTTCAAATTGTTCTTCGATGCGATTAAGTTGGCGTATGTTTTGGTGTGTTGATATCACTCCTTTGAAGGGCCGAACCATTCGGAACTTGGCGGCCCCTTTTACCAGTTTTGGTTTTGGATATGATATCAGTCCTTTTTTTTAGAAATTGTGTATTAAACTCAACTCCACTACCGCGCAGATGTGTACCAAGTGGCACGTCAACAAGAAATTGGTTTTCAACAATTTGTTACTACCTTTCGCCTATAGGCCGAACCATTGTCAACTTGTCACCTCTTTATAGGTTTTTGGTTTGGTTTTAATTTAGTTGTAATTTGTTTTATTTCGTTAGTTTTGGTGTGTTGATATCACTCCTTTGAAGGGCAGAACCACTCTCAACTTGGTGGCCTCTTCACCAGTTTTTGGCTTTGTTTATTTTGCTTTGATTTTAGAGTTGGTTTATTTTTCGTTAATTGGACGTGAATACAATTTCTTGGGCAACGTTGTTTCGATTTATCGTGCTACACTAGTGTACGTCTAGGCACGCACGTCAGTATACACGTTGTCATTGTCCGAAACCGACAATCCTAACAATGGTTATAACAATATTTTCGTACTTACGCACCATCCCACGCCATCCTCGTACACCCCTAGACTCCGAACCATAAAAGGTACGCAGTTCGTATCGTACTGTACCCATTCGTCCAATTTCATAGCTGGAAGCCTTCCCATTATCTCGGTATAGATGAGTAATCACCCTATGGAAATTAACATGGGGATGAGCGGACTATAATTTTACTCATTTTCAACGTTATTGAGGGTCAGATTTTGCACTGAAAGCAGCTTAGCTGGCATTCGTACACGAGTTAATTTTTGTCAGGTAGTCCTTGCTCTCGATTCAATACAATTTACGTTTTTGTACCGCATTATTATTTTTTCCTCAAGTACCTGAAATGTGCCCAACTATGCTTCAAGATATAAGACACTAACGCTACGGCGCCGCGTTACAATGGTTTACAACCTCGACAATTGAATTGATGTGATGTTTGTTGTGATGATTGTTGCCTAACTTGGCGCGACACACTAGCGTGTGTCTAGATATAAGTCAATTCGTGATAAGGGTAATGCTTCTTATCACGTGCGGATGAATCGTTGGCTCACCAGCTTGGTTAGCATTTGCCTAATCTTCAGTCTACGCCTTGCGTCTGGTCTTTGCTGACTGGCATTGTTGCATAAAAATAGTGTTTAAAACAATGTAAAACAATAAAACAGATCGTTCGGTGCCCCATACCTCCGGAATGGGACAACCAATTTCTATTTCTCACAAATGGTTTAGTCTACAGAGACCAGTGCATAAACATGTCCAAAGATCACCATCATCGTATAAGACAAAAATGAAACTCACGAATCCAGCTAAAGCCCATATCTCCAATGAGATAAATCGGAAATTAATAAAAGTTGGTACACGTGTTGGCCAAGTCCCACAAAGCTCACATACCAAATTTCATTGGAAAATGTTGAAAGACGGGTAGAACTTAAGCTTCGAAATTTCAGTTTTAACACGGGAGACTGTGGTAAAACCTTACAGTAAAAGCCACCGCCTTTATTAAAAAATCCTTAGAAAGCTGCTAAGAACTTGTGCTTAAAATGACTCATCTCCTTGCAGTATAACAGCTGCAAACAGGTGTCTGTACACAAATAAGGCTTCTTCACTTACTGGAGCAAAACCGAGCAGAAATGCTTCTGCGAAGATCGGTTAAAATGCTGCAGTTATTAATTTCCGACCACAGAACTTCTATCCTGCTTTGTCTTGGCTTTACGTGACCTAGAGAGGGAGTGATCAAATCATCGAACTTAGGGCCAAAAGACGTGAAAAACAGGGGGAGGGGGATAAAAAAAAAATTAAATAATGAAACAAGAAAAAAAACCAAGTCTTTGATTTTTTAAGCGAGGCGTTTTTCCTGACATCCTATCCGGCTTCACTTAATCTTATTATCACATCTTTCATACTAGTTTTTCATGTTTTAATGAATAATTATGTGATTTTTTTTTAATGCAGCCATTCTCTTTAATATATCCAATACGGATGCAAACGTGGAAAAAGCTAATTTGGTTCCTTTTGAATTTGTTCCTTTACATGATGCACGACTAAAGAACCTAAACTACTGAAACCGTTCAGTAGTTATGACGCCACAATAACGGACCATGTGCTCAGCATCAAAACCTTTTAATCTCGTTTGGCGCTCTAATAGTAGCAAGGCAAATTGCCAGCTGTTTTTGTCGCATCCTATTTCCTGTTGTATGATTTTGGTTTTTTTTGTGTGAACATTTGTTATAATTTATTCCCGACTGATAATGCAAGAATAGACCATAATAACAGAATAGTTATGTGTTGTATACATTCAATGACATTTCAATATGAGAATAAAAGAACAACAATTGATTATCCCAATTATTTTAATCGACACTCGAGCTAATAAACAGCAAATCTACACCATAACCGGTCAGAATATTAATTTAGGTGACTAGAACAAAATATATGAGACTGCTGTATACCCGATTGATTCCCGTCGTTAGGCTATGATTGGCGTTCTCTAGGACTAATTATTCTTGGAAGAATATGAATATGCAATACTATTGAATATTATTCTAAACTGTGGCTAATTATTGGAATATAACACATAATCATAATCGAGGATTTATGACACCATACAGTAGCTGTACGGTCGAGCGGAAGCCAGGTCGTTAAGATTGCTGCTGGAAAATCTACTCCTTCTTACCGCCTGGATTAACGGATTACAGTCTGGCATGAACTACGATGCACCCGAGAGAGCTGTAAGGAAGTAACTGTCCCTCCCCTCTCAATGGGTTTCTTTATATACTAAATCCTTATCAATCCAATTATCGGGCTTGTCAATGATGACCCTATTGTTTGTCGGAAGAATTCCTTTATTGTTCACGTGCCGCCTTATCTATTTGGGCCATCTAAATTCCAAGTCACTCAACAACGTTCTGACCGGAAGTTTCTTTCTGGTTGGTTGATTTTGCTCTAAAAGTTTTATTGGGGCTGTTAAACAATTAGGCAGTGCAAGGGTGAGCTTCTTGGAAGTTGAAGCAATTGGAATTTAGGTCCCCTCTTCCTTAATTAAACTAAAAGGGGTTCTTAATTGGTTTTCAGTATAGTGTCCACTTAACCAGCAAATCATTCTGCCTTTACGATTTATGGAATCCTTCTAAGTTATTCTACAAAGAAAACCGACACCACCTGGCTTAAGGCTTTAATTATACTTCGTCTCTCTTGAGCAAACACCTGTCTTCAAAGAAATATCATGTCTGAACATGCGCTATTTTGATAAATTGTGAATATAAGAATGAATATATGAATATATTCATGTGTGCTTTAATTAAGCATTATTAATCTCATTAATATTAGCATAAAATACAAATTAAATCTGCTACACCTTACTTGGGCATTCAATTGAAGAAATCTTAAGGAGGAATTCAGATAATCTGTTCAGTAGAATGAACGCTAGATTTAACCGAAAATTGCCCTAACAAGAAGAATAAAAATAACCATAACAAGATTTCTCATTGTTGCATTTAACGATAGAAATTTGCATGAATTCTAAATAAGTCAAACAGAATTACAACAGAATACCTTTATTTTGCAACATTTTACAATGGATTTAAGGCAAGGTATTGACTAGCGGTATTTAATATGGAGTATCAAGAAAAATTGGTACATTCTCGTCTGGAGGTATCCATTGAGCCTAGACAAGAAACATTATTAAATGGTGATACTTTAAAACCTCTTTGACTGTTGCATTAGTCCTTGTGTTTTCTGATCGTTTTTGTTAACTTTCGGTAGAAAATTAATTGATCTGCTTAACATCCACTAAATAAATTTGTAATTTCTCCAAGTGTTGCCTCTCAATTCTTGCTACAGTTATGCTTTAAAAAAAAACATTATTAAAACATAGATATGCGTCGTATATTTGTTATAATTGTTTTGCAGTCTTGCTGTAGACTCTACTAGTCTATTGATGCCTAAGCCATATATAAGGAATCATCAATGTACCTACGATTGTAGTTATGCTGTTAAAGCCACAAGACATACGAAGCGAATGAAGGTAACTTAGTTTCTTTTTATAGGTTATTAATGTGATCATCGCAGCTGGGTGGAGGCAGAGCTCGTGTTTGTCTGAAGGGGTTGATCTGGTCGCCAACTGGAACAGAAATCCTGGCAAAATCCATACTAGTCAGGGCCGGCCAACCAGGGTTTTCATTAGCTATAAGATCTATTCTATAGGCTATTCACGAAATTACCTAGGCTCCCCCTTGTTATGGACGCAGGCTTCCCATGCAAATCCCTAGGTTTTCCCCTTCCCTCTCTAGACATCTCTCAGCTTAAAAAATGAAATTTAGCTACTAATGTCAGTAATACTGTTAGCGCTACTGTGCTTTTGTATTTATTCTTTTAATCTTTGAAAACGTAGCAAGATACACAATTAATCCTGTTTACCTAGAGGGCATTGGCTTCGCAAGATATAAGCCCCCTAAAATATAATATTAAAAAACTGCAAGTTAATAATCCAAACATTTCCAAAAATACTTTTTGCAATTGCGAGCATCCAAACCATTGATGCCTGCATTAAGGGTACCAACGTTTTGATCATTAGAACAGTGGTTTTCAACCAAAATGGGGTCGCGGGAGTCCTCTCGGGGGTCGCGATACATAAGTAGGAAAAA
>JAHWFP010021490.1:0-31067 GCA_023313725.1 Lithobius niger | reverse complement strand
TTTCTTTTAATCTTAAAATCTTTTTTTGCCTAAAATTTACTCATTAATAAAATTAATTAATTGTAAAGTACTTTTATCTCAAAATAGCTCTCGTATTTTATAGAATTATTATTATACTATATTGTATAATATTGTATAATTCTATAAACACCAGGGCTATTTTTTTGAGCAAATGACGACGTTTAAAATTTTGACCGGACCCCGCTGGGGAAGCTCACAACACTCCCCCAGAATCCCTAGTTATGAAACCAATGGGCGAAAGAATATACTTGGGGGGGGGGGGGGTTATGGCAATGGAAAAAAAATTTTAGGGGGGGTCGCGGTTTGAAAAAGGTTGGGAACCACTGCATTAGAAGCTATAATGATATGATGACATGCTAGCGCTACTAAATAATGTCGTAGGTAACTGGCGAATCAGCTTCATTATTCGATGTTGCTTTGTCAACAATTCATAACGAGGTCTTCGTTGTGTAACTATAATCATAAGTAGTTGTAGAACATAGCACGATCTAATGGTGGAACCGGAGAACGTACTGTACCACGATGTAATGGTGGATTTCATGCGGTTAACATGGTGTACCGTACCATGGTGTAGAGCAGATGGTAGCCATCGCCATAAGATTAACGTAGTATACAATACCACAATGTCCCGTGAGAAACCGTAGCGTACCACGATGTGACATAATGATTAATATGGTGTCCCATACAACGAAGTGGGCCAGGGAGAGTGATGTTCTTGTTTCGAATATGGGAAATATTGTAGAGATAGAAGAGAGTGGTTTTATAGGCGTTTTTAGGTTAGTAATTAATCCGGATTGTATTTTATTTTTTATTTTCTGTATTTTAAAACAGACGACGTGTAGGAAGAGGCCTCATATCTTTATGCGTAGGACCGTTGGTATCAGTATAGAGCAAAAGAAAAATGGCAGCATAGGCACTATTGAAGGGGTGCCTACCCAGTCATCTCTTTATGTGATAAATAGAAGACCAACACGCCCCAAGATGACGGCACCCATAGGTAATGCCGTTTATGACGCATTACCTATGACGCATAATTATTTTATTTAAAAAATTTCAGCAGACGACGATAAAAGGACCAGGGACTGACGAAAAAAGTACTAGCATTGGCTAGAGAGTCACGTTTTCCTTAGCCATCACAACTACCCTCTGTACCCGGCACCGTGGTGGAATCGACTCTTCCTGTTTAAGTAAGACAGTGACGTCACTGAGGCCACTTGTTCCGTAGCAGTGCCAATGACGTCAGTAGGGAGTAAATACCGTGCGTTCTGTTTGGCAAAGCGCTTCAGCGCTTATCAGAATCACTGTCCCGTTTGCGTGAGCACTTCGTTTGCTTAAGCGCTCATGACTGTTCCGTTTGCAGGTGCTGAGAAAGTGCTACGAAGCAACGCGAAGCAGAAAAATTGGTGCTTTTTTGGCTTAGCTTCAAGATGCCTGCTCCCTTGTACAAAGACGTCGTCGAAGTGACGAGAGATAATGGCTAATTTTTCAGCCAAACGATCGACTCTAATGAGATTAACAGACGCCATACCGATAACTATTTTTGTGTGCTCGCTGAAACACTAATTTATGAAACGAATTTTCAAAAAAGTTGCAATTCTTGATTTCCTACTGACGTGTAGCGAGTGAATGCATCTTTCACCAGTACGTGTGTTGTCACAAATTCTGAAACATATTCGTAATTTTTAATTGTTTGCTTAGTTTGCCAGACTGAATCCCTTCATTGCAAACAGCCCAATTAAATCTACGTCGTCTTCATAGTGCTGGAAAACAAGTGGCGCGCGCGTTTCTTACCAAGAGCCCAAATATTAACAAACGAGTTATTTTTATAAAAACGCCAGCCATCTTGTTTCCTACTACGATCGTCCCATTAGCTCGCAAAGCGCCGAATATCTACTGGTGACGTCAGCATTGAGCCGAGAAAGCTATTTGCTTAAGCGCTTTGCCAAACGGATCGCACGGATACTTTTGGCAGACTTGGATGGATGCAGACGAAATCCAAGATGGCCGCCCCCACTGGGCGTCACATTTTGTTTTTTAAGATAGCCTCCCACAGTGGGTGCTACCATTTTGTGTTCCAAGATGCCCGCCCCACTGGGCACCGCCATTTTGTTTTCCAAGATCTCCGCCCCCCCCCCCCACTTGTTGTCGCCATTTTATTTTTCAAGATGGCCACCCCCACTGGACACCGCAAGTTTGTTTTCCAAGATAGCTGCCCCTACTGGGCACCACCATCTTGGATTACATCAATCTGGACGGGGAAGGGAGAGCGTTTGTCGATCTGGACAAGGGAATTTTTTCATCACCCCTCCCCTTGCCATGGCCTCACCCCTCGGGCCTGCCCCACCCCACGGGCCTCACCCGAGGATTTCTCGTATCTCGAGGACCCCCAAAAATCATGAATTATGTAGAATTTACACACATGTTGGTAGTAATTACACAACGTTTACCCGAAGGAGCCTGACGCCCCAAAAAAATCCACCCCACGGGCATGACCATCCCTGGCCTGACACCCACCCCACGGCTTCACCTCCCAGGACTGACCCCCTGGATTTCTCGTATCTCAAGCACCCCCAAAAATCATGAATTATGTAGAATTTACACACATTTTTGCAGTTTTTACACGACTTTTACCCCCCTCAAATGACATGATGGTGGTGCCGCACTGCCCTGGCTGGCCCTCACCCCTCCCTCCCCTAACGTCTTAGCTCATAGATGACCGCCTTTGACCGGAAATGACCTCATCCAAGATGTCCTATCAACGGTCTTGATATGAAAGTACTATTTTCGCCCAGGACAGAGAATCAGACAAGCTAGCTGCCTGTTAACATTTGATCCGCTTTTGGGGGGTGAAGGAGTTACAGATGAAAAAACACAACCGGTCGACTTGATTCGGAATTTAACCCCCTTTCATTTTGATTTTTATGACTTGTGTCGTGGGAGTGACGGTTTAGGCCCCACGTAGACTACGTGGTAGGTACTTAAGGTTGTGATGTAACTTCCTACGAGATTTGAGTTGGAAGCCACGAGATTTAACATGGATGCCACTAGACTTCTTGAAATTAAAATTTATGTTGGTAAAGAACTAAAATGGGCGTAATTTCTAGACTATTGATCTCAGTAAAAATGTTGCGGCCAACAAATGGAGTAATTATTGAGGTTTTTATTCAGTAATTAAATGTTAATTAAGGGTTCAAAATAATTAAGTAGCTTCTTAATTTTAAAGTTGCAACCAGTATTGATATGAGCTGGCCACTGGGTTGGGCCATTTGGATCTCTGTGTTAGGTATCAATTGAAGCCTGCACTTGGTAAGTACAATTTGTTTTATTTCTTTGTTAGGCATACGAATGTACTCACGAGTCGAACTCAGGGCTAGGATATCCCATCATTCTGGGGACCTCAAGGCTTGTTTACATTCAGAGTTTAAATTCTCTCTAGTTAGGAAACAGCACACTGCTGCATTATGGTTGTTTTACTCTTCTTAGGGTAAATTCAACCCTACTGTGTGCTGTATGACTGTGTTTGCCGTTCTTAGGGTGTTAGTCATGTCTGGTTAATTATTTTGATGCACTACGTTTCGATATTTTTTTTTGTTCATTTTGTACTTGAAAAGAGCAAAAATGGCCGTAACACCTAAACTATTAGTTCTAGAGCGAAATGGATCGAAATTTTAGTTACCCTTACTGAACCCCACAAGCGGGCCGATCCAACAGTTGACCCCATCAAAAATTTTTTGGGTCCACCCCCCAAAATTTATCTATCTTCAAATAGCTGTAACTTCTAAACTAACCGTCCTAGAGCGAAACGGTTTTGAAATTTGGCTTCCCTTCATGTAACCCTACGCATTGCTCACTCTGGGATGTGCCTACCTTCTACCTCTCGAGTCTCACCTCCATGAGGCTACCACCCCTCCCCCAAAAAAGATAGGAAAAAAGGTGTCAATTTGAACAGTTTGCAATTTTGCCCGAAATGTAGGCAACGCACGGTCAATGAGGGTGACGTGATTATTAAATTTACGCGAAACAAGAACTGCTAGCATTTACACATTGTGGAAAATGCGGTGTTAAAAAGTGCTATTTTATTAAAGGACAGCAGAAAGCCGGTACTGGATTGTTAAATAATGTCATCAATGGTCTACCTTTTGAAGTGCATTTGCCAGGGAACCAATATTGTGGTCCTGGGACGAAGCTAGACAAACGTCAAGCATGTGGGGATCCTGGTATCAACGATCTTGACAAAGCATGTAAGCAACACGATATTGCGTATAGCAACACTGGAGACTTACAACAAAGACACGAAGCAGATAGTGTGTTAGTGGCAGCTCCCAAGCATGTGAGGCAAGATTCGTCTAGTAATTGGAAAGAAAAGCTTGCTGCAATGCTCGTGGAGAAGGCTATGGATTTCAAAGTCAAATTTGGAATGGGGCAGCTACAGCAGTGAATGTAAACTCAACAGTAAGTCTGAGGAAGCAGTATAAAAACAGAAAAAAAAGAAAAAACATTTTTTAAATAGCCTACAATAGCACCACATCATTAACCAAAGAATTATACTTTTCGGCATATCCTTTCCATTTCACGAAGAATCTACAATCGCTACCCTTTTTCCCAACTTTTTGTACTAGAAATAAATCGGGAACTTGGGTCTTTTGTAGTTCCAATTCATAGAAAGCACCTTTAATCGGGATCCCATCTTGTTCTTGTAATATGTAAGTGACTGGGCTGGTTTTCAAGACTTTTTTTTTATCGTAAAGAGCTCGTTGGTTCACACCTGTTCGTACCCCTTGTCGGATGTACACTTTACCTTCGACGCGCAAACAAGATCCTTAACTTTGAACTTGGGCAACTTTGCAGGTTTCTTGGACCCCAAGCGGTGCAAATCATCCTCATCGTTGGGCGTAACATCAGCGGGCTTCATTTTGATACTGCGGTGGTATCTGCCATTGCAGCGTGCTAGTATTTTCTTCAAAATGTCTGTCCATTGATTGGTCCCCTGTCTAGTAATTTTTTTTCCACAACTCCGTCAAGGATATATTAAACCATGGTCAATTCAACCATGGTCGATTTCATTCCCGAATAAGTTGAATAGAGTTTTATACAATGTTTTTTCATCAGTTCGATGAAATTCCTCAAATAAAGGAAAAGAAAACGGAAATTGTCGAATTAACGTTCTCTTCAACTACTAAGGTTATTTCCGGATGGAGAGGGACAATTTTGCTAGGATATACCTAGGATCGTCACATGCCACAATCGACAAGAGCATGAGCACATTTCCGGCACACTTCTATTCTAGAAGGTATGGGGGGAGGAGACAGCGAGGCCAGAAATGCGACCAAAAAGCAACATTGCTGAGGACATTCATAAGCGACGGAGTTATGTTCGGCAGTATGGACAGTCGGTAGACCATAGATTTTAGACGTAAATTGTAACATCTATTTTGCGATTAGTTTTATACAGCTTTTCTTGAGACATTTTTCTTAGCCTTAAAACCAGTTGTAAGTAGCCTACATTTGGTTTTAAGTACAAAATTTAAGTTTTCACACTGACATCACAAAAAGTTTTAAATTAAAATGTAAATACACCTACACGTCTGTGCAGCTGGAAAGCGGTTTAAGAAAAACAGAGATAGCATCTCAGTTGGCATTCTTTTGGGCAGTAACTAATGTCTTCGGTAATAGTACAAGTCAATCGAAGTAGCGTTGTTTTGGCAGCTATACCGTACAAATTACTCGCATGTGCTTGCTTTCTATTAAGATCCGGCCAATACTGCAGTACAACCTTCCCTCAGCACCTCTGCGAAGCGTTGAGTCAAAGCTCATCAGAATCAATGATACGACATCAGACGGTGACGTTTCTGAGTCCATGCACACTTTTGGAATGTACTGAGGCTATCGAACTGATATTTCCTCCATTTCAGATATTCTAGGCATTAATGGCATGTCGTATTGTGGATGGAAAAACTGGTTGAAGAGAAAACCTTCAATTCAAGCCTTTCCTAACCTAACAACATTCAGAATGAGCTATACCTTATATTACACAAGGCACGTGGCTTGTTTGTTTTGATGAAAGAAATGGCTTGTGCATTCCTCCGCCTGATGCGAGCAAGTGCAGATAGTACTAGATAGCGCTAGTTGTTGCCACATTCTGCAGACTTCCATTCAGTAACAGTGCCACTTTAATTCCTACAATACCGACAGGTTCAACCAGAAGCAGTTTTACAGTCCCTTACTTTCCTGACACCTGAGCATGTCAATGTACAGTTTGACTATTAATATTTTTTTTCTTTCATTAAATATAATAAGTGTGACGTCACATTTTTGACAGCTCCCCTCTCCCATGTCATATTTTGTCACACTGAACTAAAGACCCTCCCCCCTCTTCAGAGTGGGACGTACTTTGTGAATGGTCGCTGATCGGCATGGCCCAAGCGTACTTTGACATGACATTGATGATGGTAAGCAGAAATTTGTTGCCTTGGTTTTCACGAGAAAATGCTGTCATGCCAACCAAATCTGCTTCCCAAACATCATTCAGAGACATCATTCATTCTGAGACATCATTCATTGACGATCTGCCGTGGAAAATTTCACCGTGCCGGTTTTGCAGCTTGTGAACCAACTTGTCCATGCTGCGTATTTTTTTATTCCCAGATAAATATGTTGCGACGAATAGCCACCTTTTCTCTCGAAGTTATAACATTTCGTTCTTCCAACTCGGACAGAATGTCAACAATTTCGTTCCTTTGAGAGTCTTTACCAGCCAGCTTAGATGCGTAGAGTACCCTTAATCTGTCTACCAACTTGTTGGGATTGTCGTAGTGTCTGTCGGCCCGTATGTTGCGTCCCAGCTACTACGACGTCGTTCTCAAATATTTTAACGGTCTTCTCTCCGGTCTCCATTTTTGAATCTCGAAGTTGTGACGCAGACCAAACGCGGGATCAATATCTTTCGGCCGAGTAAAGTAGAGATTTAAATAGTGGGTGGCAGTACTTCTTATTAATTCATTTGGTAGCAAAGTGGCAAGTGTGCGTTGGGTTCCAAGAATAGGAATGGAGGATGGCGTTGAAACTCAACGATTAGCAGAATGAGCAGAAAGCGTCGGCGTGTACTTGTGACCTTTGCTGGTTTCAGCATACACGAGCGATGGTGTCACTGGTGCCGCTTCTGCACCGATAAGAGGTGGTGACTCTTCCTCTCTAGAAGAGGATTCTTCCTGTCTGCCCAGTGATGCTTTTGACTGAAGCAGCTGATCTGCCTCGTAGAACCCAAATTCCTCCTCTTCATCGGTACCTTCATTTTGTCCATACTTGGTAAGTTTCGGGGTTGGTGAATGAATTTCTTCTTCAATTTCTTCAGAACTTGAAGGAGGGGCTGTTGCAGTTTTTATCGATTTTATAGTTTTCAGAGGGTCAGTCATTGGCTTGAAAAACTGCTGCAACGCTTCTTCGTCAGATTGTTTTCCCATCCTTGTGTCTTAAACTTTTTGCCAATTTCTTACGTAGGGCAACGACCGGTCGCTTACCTCCATGTTATTCACGACCTCTTTTTTCTTTCATAGTTTTAAACATGCGTTTGTAACGTCCATTCATTAACATTCTCATTTTATCAATCGTAAGAAACCTGAATGGATGTTTCCAACACGTTCTCCACGTATGTTTAAATTAGTCGAAATCCATGTCTCCTCCAACGTGATTTTCATAGATGTGTTTCAAGTTTAATTCGTCTTGTGGAAATGACAGTAGCAAGTTAGCATTGTCACGAACAACTTGTTTGGGGACCCTGGTGTAAGACTGGCTGAAGTAAGACGGCGCTAGAATGTCGTCCCTGTGTGAAATACCTCTCTACTATATTTTGTTTATCCAGCAAAACATCGTCAATCATCAAAGTGTTATGAATGCTCAGATCCAGGTTTTTCTGTGGGGTCAAGTCGAGCTTTGGAAAAAGGCAATTTCTTTACCGAGTTGCTTTTCGAGTTCGGCAAGTACGGCTTGTAACGCGCGGTACTTTGACTGACAAAGGGTGTTGCTGTTAACGTACAGTTTGTCGTAAGTGACCCAACCATCATTACATAAAAAATTAAGCAAGAGGTTCGTTTTCCTACAGTTTACTGGCCCAACAATCAAGCAGCGTATGCTAGACGGTAAAAAGGGGTGTTTAGCTTCATCAGATCCAAAATCGTAATTTGTAACAGTCGTAAAAAATGGACCACGTCTGTCAACATATTTGGGCAGTTGGAGCGAACTACATCTGGCCAGCATGGTGAAAAGGGTGTAGGTTTTGATTTGACATCGGATGATCATTTCAATCTCTATGCCAGAAGATTGACAAACGTTGCAGCGGCGGTCCAACCAACCGACGCCATCATATTTTCGCAAGTGATATCTCTACAGACTGATTGCCAACAACAAGCGAGTGACTTGACAGATTTGAAAGCAAATGCCATGGTACTCGAGAATGACAATTTTTCTGCTAAAAAGATGCGAATCAGGAAAGTGGCGGTTGCACGCAACAGCCTCGATGCAGTTAAGAATTATCTGGACAAGAACTTTATGACTTTGAATGGTGAAAGAACTGCGTTTCTGCCACAAGGGAAGCACATAATTGATGTCGCTCCACCGATCGATTCGTTGGATGTCACGACCAAAGAATTTGTCGAAAATTCGTGTTATAACATCGTATCATTTTACGTCACGAGTCCCTTTGTAGCCAGGTCAAACTGTTCATCCAATTTAGCTAAGACACACTTACTGACGGCTCCGCTAGCACTCCACAAAATTATGCTTCATTCTAACTATGAAACAGTACCTTTCAGAGTTTGGTGTATATTTGGTGATTATAGTTTTGAAGTTACTAAAACAGGAAGTGAAAGTCCACCACAACTATTTATAAAACGCCAAAGACAATTGATACGAATGGTATCATAAGAGTCCAAAACATGGATGCATTTGCGATAGAGAATGTTTACTTTCAACTTGACTTTTACCTTAATTTTAAGATTTAAAAAAAGAAGGTTTTCGCAACCTTTTTTTTTATTTCATAAGAGGTCCAATATGTAGGTAAATTTGAAGCCTCAAGAAAATTGCAGCAGTACAAACAGGCACAAATGACCACAATGAATTTGATCAACAGCTTGAACTCTGTCGACATTATACTGTACGCCCATCGGTAAATATCCTTTCAACAACATTGGTGGTAGCAAGTCTCCATAACTGACAAAGTAGTAGGGTTTATTAATAATGTTGTAGGTAACTGGCGAATCAGCTTCATTATTCGATGTTGCTTTGTCAACAATTCATAACGAGGTCTACGTTGTGTAAATATAATCAGAAGTAGTTGTAGAACATACCACGATCTAATGGTGGAACCGGAGAACGTACTGTACCACGATGTAATGGTTGATTTCATGCGGTTGACATGGTGTACCGTACCATGGTGTTGAGCCAGATGGTAGCCATCGCCATAATATTAACGTAGTATACCATACCACATGTCCCATGAAAAACCGAAGCGTACCACGATGTGACATAGGATTAATGTGGTGTCGCATACCACGATGTGGGACATGGACTGATGTTTTTGTTTCGAATATGGGAAATATTGTAGAGATTTTATAGGCGTTTTTAGGTTAGTAATTAATCCAGATTGTATTTTATTTTTTATTTTATGTAATTTAAATCAGACGACGTGTAGTTAAAGGCCTCATTTCTTTATGCGTAGTACCGTAGGTATCAGTATAGAGCAAAAGAAAAATGGCAGCATAGGCACTATTGAAGGGGTGCCTACCCAGTGATCTCTTTATGTGATAAATAGAAGACCGACATATGCCCCAAGATGACGGCACCCATAGGTAATGCCATTTATGATGCATTACCTATGACTGATAATTATTTTATTTAAAAAATTTCAGCAGACAACGATAAAAGGACCAGGGACCGAAGAAAAAAAGTACTAGCATTGGCTAGAGAGTCACGTTTTCCTTAGCCATCACAACTACCCTCTGTACCCGGCACCATGGTGGAATCGACTCTTCCTGTTAGTAAGACAGTGACGTCACTTAGGCCACTTGTTCTGTAGCAGTGCCAATGACGTCAGTAGGGAGTAGATACCGTGCATTCTGTTTGGCAAAGCGCCTTATCAGAATCACTGTCCCGTTTACGTGAGCGCTTCGTTTGCTGAAGCGCTCATGACTGTTCCGTTTGCAGACGCTGAGAAAGTGCTTCGAAGCAACGCGAAGCAGAAAAATTGGTGCTTTTTTGGCTTAGCTGCAAGATGGCTGCTCCCTTGTACAAAGACGTTATCGAAGTGACGAGAGATAATGGCTAATTTTTCAGCCCAACGATCGACTCTACTGAGATTAACAGACGCCATACTGATATTTTTGTGTGCTCGCTGAAACATTAATTTATGAAACGAATTTTAAAAAAATGTTGCAATTCTTGATATCCTACTGACGTGTAGCGAGTGAGTGCATCTTTCGCCAGTACGTGTGTTGTCACAAATTCTGAAACATATTTGTAATTTTTAATTGTTTGCTTCGTTTGCCAGATTGAATCCCTTCACTGCAAACAGCCCAATTAAATCTATGTTGCCTTCATAGTGCTGGAAAACAAGTGGCGCGCGCGTTTCTTACCAAGAGCCCAAATATTCACAAACGAGTTATTTTTATAAAAACGCCAGCCATCTTGTTTCCTACTACGATCGTCCCGTTTTCTCGCAAAGTGCCGAACGTCTACTGGTGTCGTCAGCATTGAGCCAAGAAAGCTATTTGCTTAAGCACTTTGCCAAACGGATCGCACCGATACCTTTTGGCAGACTCGGACGGATGCAGACGAAATCCAAGATGGCCACCCCCACTGGGCACCACCATATTGTTTTTCAAGATAGCCGCCCACAGAGGGTGCCACCATTTTGTTTTCCAAGATGCCCGACCCCATTGGGCGCCGCCATTTTGTTTTCCAAGATCCCCGCCCCCACTACTTGGTGCCGCCATTTTATTTTCCAAGATGGCCACCCCCACTAGGCACTGCAATTTTGTTTTCCAAGATAGCCGTCGCTACTGGGCACCACCATCTTGGATTGCATCAATCTGGACGGGGGAAGGGGGAGCGTTTGTCGATCTGGACGAGGGAGTTTTTTCATCACCCCTCCTCCATGCCACGGCCTCACCCCAAGGCCTGCCCCACCCCACGGGCCTCACCCCAGGATTTCTCGTATCTCGAGGACCCCCAAAAATCATGAATTATGTAGAATTTACACACATGTTGGTAGTATTTACACGACGTTTACCCGAAGAAGCCTGACGCCCCAAACAATTCCACCCCACGGGCCTGACACCCACCTCACGACTTCACCTCCCGGGACTGGGGGGGGCGCGGCGCCCGGGTGGTCGTAGCGGGGGCGCCCGCAAAAATCATGAATTATGTAGAATTTACACACAGTTTTGCAGTGTTTACACGACTTTTACCCCCCTCAAAAGACATGATGGTGGTGCCG
Organism: Lithobius niger; assembly: GCA_023313725.1. Lineage (NCBI taxonomy): Eukaryota > Metazoa > Arthropoda > Chilopoda > Lithobiomorpha > Lithobiidae > Lithobius > Lithobius niger. The sequence goes on along the minus strand of JAHWFP010021490.1, from coordinate 19,559 downwards.
CACCGCCCTGGCTGGCCCTCACCCCTTCCTCCCGTAACGTCTTAGCTCGTAGATGACCCCCTTTGACCGGAAATGACCTCATTCAAGATGACCTATCAACAGTCTTGATATGAAAGTACTATTTTTGCCCAGGACAGAGAATCAGACAAGCTGCCTGTTAACATTTGATCCGTTTTTTGGGTGTGACGGAGTTACAGATGAAAAAACACAACCGGTAGACTTGATTCGGAATTTAACCCCCTTTTATTTTGATTTTTATGACTTGTGTCATGGGAGTGACCGTTTAGGCCCCACGTAGAGTACGTGGTAGGTACTTAAGGTTGTGATGTCACTTCCTACGAGATTTGAGTTGGAAGCCACGAGATTTAAGATGGATGCCACTAACTTCTTGAAATTGAAATTTATGTTGGTAAAGAACTAAAATGGGCGTAATTTCTAAACTATTGATCTCAGTAAAAATGTTGCGGCCATCAAATGGAGAAATTAATGAGGGTTTCAATTCAGCCATTAAATGTTAATTAAGGGTTCAAAATAATTAAGTAGATTCTTAATTTTAAAGTTGCAACCAGTATTGACATGTGCTGGCCACTGGGTTGGGCCATTTGGATCTCTGTGTTAGGTATCAATTGAAGCCTGCACTTGGTAAGTACAATTTGTTTTATTTCTTTGTTAGGCATACGCATGTACTCACGAGTCGAATTCAGGGCTAGGATATCCCATCATTCTGGGGACCTCAAGGCTTGTTTACATTCAGAATTTAAATTTTTGGCTCTTAAAGCTGTGCGACATTTTACTGCCCTCTAGTTAGGAAACAGACTACCTTCTTGGGGTAAATTCAACCCCACTGTGGGCTGTATGACTGTTTCCCCGTCTTAGGGTGTTAGTCAAGTCTGGTTAAATATCTTGATGCGCTAGGTTTCGATATTTTTTTTTGTTCATTTTGTACTTGAAAAGAGCAAAAATGGCCGTAACGCCTAAACGGTTCTAGAGTGAAATGGATCGAAATTTTAGTTCCTCTTAGTGAACCCCACAAGTGGCCCGATCCAACAGTAGACCCCATCAAAAAATTTTTGGGCCCACCCCCAAAAATTTATCTATCTTCAAATAGCCGTAAGTTCTAAACTAACCTTCCTAGAGCGAAACGGTTTTGAAATTTGGCTTCCCCTCGTGTAACCCTATGCATTGCTCACTCTGGGTGTGCCTACCTTCTACCTCTCGAGTCTCACCTCCATGGGGCTACCACCCCTCCCCCAAAAAAGATAGAAAAAAAGGTGTCAAATTGAAAAGTTTGCAATTTTGCCTGAAATGTAGGGAATGCACGGTCAATGAGGGTGACGTGATTATTAAATTAACGCGAAACAAGAACTGCTAGCATTTTCACATTGTGGAAAATGTGGTGTTAAAAGGTGCTATTTTATTAAAGGACAGCAGAAAGCCGGTACTGCATTGTTAAATAATGTCATCAATAGTCTACCTATTGAAATGCTTTTGCCAGGGTACCAATATTGTCGTCCTGGGACGAAGCTAGACAAACGTCAAGCACGTGGGGATCCTGGTATGAAAGATCTTGACAACGCATGTAAGCAACACGATATTGCGTATAGCAACACTGGAGACTTACAACGAAGACACGACGCAGATAGTGTGTTAGCGGCAGCTCCCAAGCATGTGAGGCAAGATTCGTCTAGTAATTGGAAAGAAAAGCTTGCTGCAATGCTTGTGGAGAAGGCTATGGATTTCAAAGTCAAATTGCATGTGAGGCAAGATTCGTCTAGTAATTGGAAAGAAAAGCTTGCTGCAATGCTTGTGGAGAAGGCTATGGATTTCAAAGTCAAATTTGGAATGGGGCGGCTACAGCAGTGAATGTAAACTCAACAGTAAGTCTGAGGAAGCAGTATAAAAAAAGAAAACATTTTTTTAAATAGCCTACAATTGTGCCACATCATTAACCCAAGAATTATACTTTTCGTCATATCCTTTCCATTTCACGAAGAATCTACAATCACTACCCTTTTTCCCAACTTTTTGTACTAGAAATAAATCGGGAACTTGGGTCTTTTGTAGTTCCAATTCATAGAAAGCACCTTTAATCGGGATCCCATCTTGTTCTTGTAATATGTAAGTGACTGGGCTGGTTTTCAAGACTTTTTTTTTTTAATCGTAAAGAGCTCGTTGGTCCACGCCTGTTCGTACCCCTTGTCGAATTTACCCTTTATCTTCGACGCGTGAACAAGATCCTTAACTTTGAACTTGGGCAACTTTGCAGGTTCTTGGACCCCAAGCGGTGCAAATCATCCTCATCGTTGGGCGTAACATCAGCGGGCTTCATTTTGATACTGCAGTGGGTATCTGCCATTGCAGTGTGCTAGTATTTTCTTCAAAATGTCTGTCCACTAATGGGTCCCCTGTCTAGTAAATTTTTTTCCACAACAACTCCGTCAAGGATATATTAAAGCATTCAACCATGGTCGATTTCATTCCCGAATAAGTTGAATAGAGTTTTATTCGTTTTTTTTTCGTCAGTTCAAGAATGGACCAGTTGTAAAATTATTTTCCTTGGTCGACTCCTAGATGCCTAGGTGCGATGTTGTTCCTTAAAATTAGCTGGAAAGCAGTCATAACGTCTAGACCCGACTTTGATTTGAGGGACCATTCATAAAGTATGTCACTTTTTTTGGCCAATTTTGACCCCCTCCCTCCCCATGTCACATTTTGTCTCACCTACTCAAACCCCGCTGAAAAAACAATGCCACACTGACCTTGCCCCCCCTCCCCCCTCCGAATTTTTTTTCTGGGAATGCAAATTTGTGGACCTGCACAAAACTTAAAAAACAGTTTATTTTATTTGCCATGAGCCAGTTAAAAATGAAAAGCACAAATAAAGGAAAAGTCAATGGAAATTGTCGAATTAACGTTCTCTTCAACTACTAAGGTTATTTCCGAATGGAGAAGGACAATTTTGCTAGGATATACCTAGGATCGTCACATGCCACAATCGACAAGAGCACGAGCACATTTCCGGAACACTTGTATTCTAGAAGGCATGAGATAGCGAGGCCAGAAATGCGACTAAAGAGCAACATTGCCGAGGACGTTCCTAAGCGACGGAGTTATGTTCGGCAGTACGGACAGTCGGTAGACCATAGATTTTAGACGTAAATTGTAACATCTATTTTGCGATTAGTTTTATACAGCTTTTCTTGATACCTTTTTATTAGCTTTAAAACCAGTTGTAAGTAGCCTACATTTGGTTTTAAGTACAAAATTTAAGTTTTCACACTGCCATCACAAAAAGTTTTAAATTAAAATGTAAATACACCAACACGTATGTGGAGCTGGAAAGTGGTTTAAGAAAAATAGAGATAACATCTCAGTTGGCATTCTTTTGGGCTGTAACTAATGTCTTCGATGATAGTACAAATCAATCAAAGTAGCGGTGTTTTGGCAGCCACACCGTACAAATTAGTCGCATGTGCTTTTTTTCTCTCAAGATCCGGCCAATACTGCAGTACAACCTTCACTCAGCACCTCTGCAAAGCGTCAAGTCAAAGCTTGTCAGAATCAATGATATGACATCAGACGGTGACGTTTCTGAGTCCATGCACACTTTTGGAATGTACTGAGGCTATCGAACTGATATTTCCTCCATTTCAGATATTCTAGGCATTAATGGCATGTCGTATTGTGGATGAAGAGAACTGGTTGAAGAGAAAACCTTCAATTCAAGCCTTTCCTAACCTAACAACATTCAGAATGAGCTATACCTTATATTACACAAGGCGCGTGGCTTTGTTTTGTTGAAAGAAATGGCTTGTGCATTCCTCCACCTGATGCGAGCAAGTGCAGATAGTACTAGATAGCGCTAGTTGTTGCCACATTCTGCAGACTTCCATTCAGTAACAGTGCCACTTTAATTCCTACAATACCGACAGGTTCAACCAGAAGCAGTTTTACAGTCCCTTACTTTCCTGACACTTGAGCATGTCAATGTACAGTTTGACTGTTAATATTTTTTTCTTTTATCAAATATAAAAGTGTGCTGTCACATTTTTGACAGCCCCCCTTCCCCATGTCATGTTTTGTCACACTGAACTGAACACCCTCCCCCCTCTTCGGAGGGTGACGTACTTTGTGAATGGTCCCTGATCAGCATGGCCCAAACATACTTTGACATGACATTGATGACGGTAAGCAGTAATTTGTTGCCTTGGTTTTCACAAGAAAATGCTGTCATGTCAACCAAATCTGCCTCCCAAACATCATTCAGAGACAGTACATTGTTGATCCGCCGTGGAAAATTTAACCGTGCCAGTTTGTGCAGCTTGTGAACCAATTTGTCCATGCTGCGTATTTTTTTATTCCCTGATAAATATGTTTTCTCCCGAAGTTACAACGTTTCGTTTTTCCAACTCGGACAGAATGTCAACAATTTCGTTCCGTTGAGAGTCTTTACCAGCCAGCTTAGATGCGTAGAGTACCCTTAATCTGTCTACCAACTTGTTGGGATTGTCGTAGTGTCTGTCGGCTCGTATGTTGCTTCCCAGCTACTACGACGTCGTTCTCGAGTATTTTAACGGTCTTCTCTCCGGTCTCCATTTCGCGATTCTCGAAGTTGTGACGCAGACCAAACGCAGGATCAATATCTATCGGCTGACTAAAGTAGAGATTTAAATAGTGGGTGGCGGTACTTCCTTTTAATTCATTCGGTAGCAAAGTGGCAATTGTGCATTGGGTTCCAAGAAGAAGAATGGAGGGTGGCGTTGAAACTTGACGACTAGCAGAATGAGCAGAAAGCGACGGCGTGTACTTGTGACCTTTGCTGGTTCCAGCATACACGAGCGTTGGTGTCACTGGCGCCGCTTATGCACCGATGGGAGGTGTTGACTCTTCCTCTCGAGGAGAGGATTCTTCCTGTCTGCCCAGTGATGCTTTTGACTGAAGCAGCTGATCTGCCTCGTAGAACCCAAATTCCTCCTCTTCATCGATACCTTCATCTTGTTCATACTTGGTAAGTTTTGGGCTCGGTGAATGAATTTCTTCTTCACTTTCTTCAGAACTGGAAGGAGGGGCTGTTGCAGTTTTTATCGACGTTATAGTTTTCAGAGGGCCAGTCACTGGCTTGAAAAACTGCTGCAATGCTTCTTCGTCAGATTGTTTTCCCATCCTTGCATCTTAAACCTTTTGCCAATTTATTACGTATGGCAACGACTGTTAGCTTGTCCTACATGTTATTCACGACCTCTTTTTTCTTTCATAGTTTTAAACATGCGTTTGTAACGTCCATTCATTAACGTTCTCATTTTATCAATCGTAAGAAACCTGAATGGACGTTTCCAACGCGTTCCCTACGTATGTTTAAACTAGTCAAAATCCATGTCTCCTTCAACGTGATTTTCATAGATGTGTTTCAAGTTTAATTCGTCTTGTGGAAATGACAGTAGCAAGTTAGCATTGTCACGAACAACTTGTTTGGGAACCCTGGTGTAAGACTGGCTGAAGTAAGACGGCGCTAGAATGTCGTCCCTGGGTGAAATACCTCTCTATTATATTTTGTTTATCCAGCAAAACATGGTCAATCATCAAAGTGTTACGAATGCTCAGGTTTTTCTGTGGGGTCAAGTCTGATTGCGAGCTTTGGAAATAGGCAATTTCTTTACCGATTTGCTTTTCGAGTTCGGCAAGTGCGGCTTGTAACGCGCGATACTTTGACTGATAAAGGGTGTTGCTTTAAACGTACAGCTTGTCGTAAGTGACCCAACCATCATTACATAAAAAATTAAGCAAGAGGGTCGTTTCCCTACAGTTTGCTGGCCCAACAATCAAGCAGCGTATGCTAGATGGTAAAAGAAGTGTTTAGCTTCATCAGATCCAAAATCGTAATTTATAACAGTCGTAATTTGTTTGATCATTTCAATCTCCATGGCAGAAGATTGACAAACGTTGCAGCGGCGGTCCAACAAACCAATGCCATCATATTTTCGCAAGTGATATCTCTACAGACTGATTGACAACAACAAGCGAGTGACTTGACAGATTTGAAAGCAAATGCCATGGTACTCGAGAATGACAATTTTTCTGCTAAAAAGATGCGAATCAGGGAAGTGGCGGTTTCACGCAACAGCCTCGATGCAGTTAAGAGTTATCTGGACAAGAACTTTATGACTGAATGGTGAAAGAACTGCGTTTCTGCCACAAGGGAAGCACATAATTGATGTCGCTCCACCGATCGATTCGTTGGATGTCGCGACCAAAGAATTTGTCGAAAATTCGTGTTATAACATCGTATCATTTTACGTCACGAGTCCCTTTGTAGCCAGGTCAGACTGTTCATCCAATTTAGCTAAGACACACATACTGACGGCTCCGCTAGCACTCCACAAAATTGTGCTTCATTCTAACGATGCAACAGTACCTTTCAGAGTTTGGTGTATATTTGGTGATTATAGTTTTGAAGTTACTGAAACGCCAAAGACAACTGATACGAATGGTATCATAAGAGTCTAAAACATGGATGCATTTGCAAAAGAGAATGTTTACTTTCAACTCGACTTTTACCTTAATTTTAAGGTTTTAAAAAAAGAAAGTTTTCGCAACCTTTTTTTTTTTTTGTAAGAGGTCTAATATGTGGGTAAATTTGAAGCCTCTAGAGAGATGCAGCAGTACAAACAGGCACAAATGACTACAATGAATTTGATCAAAAGCTTGAACGCTGTCGACATTATACTGTACGCCCATCGGTAAATATCCTTTCAACAACATTGGTGGTAGCAAGTCTCCGTAACTGTCAAAGTAGGAGGGTTTATTGTCTGATGTAGTGTAGCAGACCCAGTGCGTCCCGTTTTCAGCATTAAAATCTTGTAAATTCACAATACCGCATTCCCCACCTTTCCATATCGCGGTGGAAAGTTTGTCTTTACTGAATGAATCTCTGTAGTGACAAATCTTTAACCTTTTGGTAAACTTGTCAATTTTGATGGTGGTTAGCGGACGATGAAGAGGAATCAGACCTTTTGTGGCTTCAAGTAGAGTCCTCTGCCAGCCTTTTTGCGAGGACCACCCCTGGCCACGAGCTGCCGACGCCTTTTTTTGAAACTCAACCCCTTTCCTTCCATCACGAGGTTGTGCCGTCTAGCCTCTTCCAACGATTTTGCAACCCTCTTTGCTTTGTTTACTGCAGATGCTATCACAGCCCCTCTAGTACCTAAGGCATGCACACCACCGGCGATTGCAGCGATCAATGGAATTAACAGAGGCAAGAAGACACCGTGCTTTACGTGCTTTTTTCCCAAACGTTTCTGCTTCCTTTTAGCAGTCATTTTATTATTCCACCTCTTTTTTTTAATACACAATCTCGACTTTGCATCGGTCCAACTTCATATCCATCATTCGGTCACCCATCACCAGAGCGTGACATCTTGTGTTAGCAGCCACTGTTGCACCAAACTGCATCTTGACCTGAACATCAACCCTCCCTGCTGCAATTGCTCGCTTTGTTTGGTACAGTCTATGACCACGAGTGGGTAGGTGGTCTTGAAATGAACGGTGTCTATGCTGGCGTCGCTGCTGTCGTAGTTTGATTTTCTAAAAACAATTAACATCTGATACAATGTTGTGTAGTTGCCACTTCCAAAGTTGACATTGAGGTCCAGATAGGCATACCGCTCCCCATTCAGCATCACGTGACAATCCGTCAACCCGCAGTTATCAAACGCAGCCAGGTTTTTGAGGACGTCGTTCACAGAATTGGTTGAAAACGCCAAAACGGTCCACTTCGGTTTTTTGATGGCGCTCGTTGTGATGAGGCACTAAATGTGGGATGTAGTGGCCGGTACCTCGGTGCTGTCGTAGTGCCAATGAAAAAATCCTAACTTGACATCATCACCCCTGTCGATTAACTTGTACAGACGCAGTTTTTGTTCATCCGATGGTATGACGTGAGGCATCAGCCAGCTGATGTGCGTGAGTTGTACGGTGGGATCTGCTGCTACAGCCGCCTTGTGCAACGCATCAACATTACCCGCCCTCATCAAGGTCAAAGTCAAAGGCAATACTCACGATACAGGTACGAATCCACCGACCCATCAACCTGCAATGGTTCTGCCAGTTCTAGGTATTCTTGCACTACTGATACGGACATTATTCACCACGTTTTTCTTATACTTTTTTTACCTCTTTTTTCTTACGTTTTTTATTCTTTTATTCTTATATTTTTTCCTTACTCATATAATTTATAAAAACTCGATTGGCTTGCGTGAGTTCGTCCCTCTTTGTTATTTTCGCCAACTGCTCCATCGGCTGGTAGTTGGTACACTTACGAAACACAATCATGGTCTTTTTTTTCTACATTGAATTCAGGTGGAGTCTAATCGTCACAGTTTCCCGCGCAAATTGAGGAGGCGATTGTCTTGATCGGTTAACCAGATTGTCATGTCGCTAATCACGTGTCTCGTTACTGGTAAGTACACTAAATTGTAGGGGGTTTGTACGAACTTGCAGCCGGGAGAGACATTGGGGAAAAAACTGTACAATGTCGGAACGGTCTGCCCATTAACGTATGATCCACCAATGATGTCCGAGTGAATCAGGATGCTGTCGAGTTTTAATACGTCCATGCTGTCGCTAACATTGTGGGCTTGTTGACTGTGGTTATATACCTTAGCCTCAAAGCCCAGCAAATCCCTCAGTGTGCGTTCTCCTAGGAAGGCACTACGAAATTGGGTTTCTTTATATTTAGGATGCACCTTAGAATATTTATATTTGGTCGCAATTCGACAACGTCGTCTTGACCGTTGAGCAGCACTATGTCTTTGATGAAGGTGTTCAAATCTGAAATTTCGTAAGACCCCGTCGGCACAGTAATTGACTTCCAAGTTGCACCACGGTCCGTGGAATAATAAAACTGTGACATGTTTCGATGTTAACTAAAGCCATGCTGTACTGCCTCGGTGGGTCCAAATGCAACGGTGTGTCGAAGGTAGCGTGCAAATCTGTCGTGGGGCTGCTGAGAACTATGTTGTAAGATTCCATCCTTTCTCTTTTTTAAATATATAGATATAAATATACTAGCCCGTACTAGATTGTGCACTAAGTGTTGTATAATTTAATTATTTATTGTTTACATATTAAAAATAGAAAGGGAAAAATGTCTTTCGCCCAGACCTCATTCATCTGTATTTACTGCGCCAAAGTGTTCCCGTCGCAACACCAGCTCCGTAACCACATTCGCTCCCGTCACCCGAGCAAACGTGAGGAATGCGGCTGCTTCAGCGACCAGCTCCGGGATTCAACCGGGTGTGATGCCCTTCCCCATCTCACCTGCAAGGAAGCATTTCGCCACTGCCAGTACAAGTTGACAATGAGCGGCGAAGAAGATGCCATTGCCGACGCGCTCGCATTACTGGTGTCGGCATGTCTTGCCATCCAGGCCCTGCTCATCGTCTACTGGACCAGATGGTGAGCTGTAAGGCCCAGATCGGTCTCGGAGTAAACTTCTTCCGGGACGTTACCGTAGTCCAGTCCGGCTTTTGGTCCAACTACTTTGAGCTTTATAACCCAAACGATGTACCCGCTCTGCTGGACGAAGCCTTCGACAAGATCCAGCAGACCATTGATACGTATGCGGGGCGAGGAAGTGGTTGGGTTATATCCTGCGTGAATAGCGTCGTCATCAGGGTGGGTAAGCACCAACCACTACGCGCATCCTCCTACGTTCCACTTCCAGAGGTGTTCCGTCGTAAGAGGGACGCGGTGGTAAATATTCAAAATGTAGACGATCACAAGTGCTTCCTGTATTCTGTGTTGGCTGTTGGCCTAGAAATGACCAGTGTTAACCCGGAAGATTACGATGAATTTGAAGACATACTTTACACCACCATGCTTCCCTACCCGGTGAAACTCGACCACATCACCAAATTCGAAAAAGCAATCAACCTTTCCATCAACGTAATTGTATACGGTAAAAAAGAAGGCTTACACCCACTTTGTGTATCCAAAAACTTAAATGGGCACCAAATTGACCTTCTCATGATAACCGCAGAGAACGAAGATGGGGACGCGGGAACCCTGTACACTCACTGCTGCGGTATTACTGATGTAGCTAAATTACTACGGCACCAGGGATCAGACTCTAACACCAAATTCTATTGTAGGAACTGTTTTGCCGAGTTTAGAATGGAGTGGATGCTCATCACCCATGGTAAAGAATGTACCAAGATCAACCCCACCCAGGATTTAAAATTCAAGAACCCCGGAGAAAACTTTCTTAACTTTCAGCACTTTAACCATCAGAACCCCATCACCAGAGTCATCTACGTGGACTCTGAGTGTCTCCTTCACCCCATTCATAACACCCAACGCAATCTTTCCACGAGTTCGACCACCAAGTTTCAACGTCATGCACCCTGCTGTTTCGACTATGTCATCGTGGGGCAAAGTGGTGAAATCCTTAATCAGGTTTACTACTTGGAAGAAGACACCGTTGACGAATTTTACAAGTGTATGGTGAAGGAGACAGGCGATTACGTTGCCCTGCTTAAAAACTTCAAGCCCCTTAATCTCGCGGACGCTGAACAACCAACATTCTACTCTGCCAACACGTGCTATACTGCGAGCAGCTCTTCTCTCCCAATCTGAGACAGAAGATAGGCGAACGTAAGGTTAGAGACCACTGTCACGTCAGCGGCAAGTACAGGGGCTCTGCACACTCGAAGTGTAATTTAGGAGCTCGAGAACAAAGGAGTATCCTGTCGTCCTCCACAACCTCGAGGGGTACAATATACAACTCCTGAGACCTGCAATACACAAGTTTCCAGGCAATGTAGAGGTTACTGCCCAGAATGCCGAGCGGTTTCAGTCCATGAGAATAAAGGCTAAGGGAGTTGGAATAAGCCTTTGTTTCATAGACGGCCTCAACTTCTTGAATGCATCTCTGAACACTGGTTGGAAACCGCAAGAATGCCAAGTTCCCAATCCTCGAGTCAGCATTAGAATCAGGTTAAGAATCTCAGTGGTTTGATGACAAGACGTCCCTGGAAAAAGCCCTCGAACTCCTAATGCAAAAAGGCTTGTACCCTTATCATCACGTGACTGACATGAGCATTTTTGACAAGGAAGCCCTACCCTCGAGAGAATCGTTTTTCTCACAGTTGAAGGGTGAAGAGTTGGTGGGGGAACGACTACGTGAAAGCGCTAAATCTTTGGCTCAAGATGAAGATGATGAAGTTTGGCTCCTACCACGAGATTTACGAAATGACGGACGTCTTTCTGCTGGCTGATGTGTTTGAGGACTTTAGAAAACTCTGCTTCGAAAACAACAAGTTGGATCCTTCCTATTACATATCCACTCCGGGATTCAGCTGGGCAGCCCTCCTCAGAATCATGGGGTCCAAGTTGGAACTTTTCAAGCATGCCGGCAAACACAATCTTATCACTTCTAGCATCCGTGGAGAAGTCTCCTTCATAGGGAAGAGGACCGCCAAGGCCAACAACAAATACCTATCAAATTTTGATCCGGGTGAACCCACCACATACATCATTAATTTTGACATGAAGAACTTGTACGGACTCGCAATGTGCGAACCTCTTCCCTACGACGGTTTCCGTTACCTGAGCAAGGAGGAAATTAGAACGTTCGACGTGGACACAGTGCCCGATGACAGCAATGTTGGGTATATTCTGAAAGTCGATCTCGAGTACCCCCAGGAATTGCACGAAGCCCACAGCAATTACCCCCTGGCCCCCGAGAAGTTGGATATTAGAGAAGAGCTCATTTCCCCCTACTCGAAAAACCTGGCTAAAGACCTAAACAACAACATCAACCCCACTACCAAGCTAGTCTCTAACCTCCTACGCAAGCAGAAGTACGTGGTTCATTACCGTAACTTGAAATTTTATATTCAACAAGGTCTAGTTGTTCGCCACAATCAAAGAGTACTCACGTTCAATCAGCGCCCGTGGATGAAGGGGTATATCGAATTCAACACCAAGAAACGTCAACAATCGAACGCCCGTTTTGAAAAAGACTACTTTAAGCTTCTAAACAACTCGGTCTTTGGCAAGAGTCTGGAACAGAAACAAAACCGTCTTAACGTCAAGTTGTGTACCAGTGCCAAGTCGGCTGTGAAATACACGTCTCAACCCCATGCCGACTCATTCAAGATCATACACGAGGACCTAGTCCACATCAGCAGGTGAGCTCGAAGCATGTTGTGCGATCTGCCCACCTACTCTGGATTCATGATTCTAGATCTTTCCAAACTGGCCATGTTTAACTTCCATTACGGATACATTAAACCAAAGTACGTGAATTGCGCCGAATACTATTCAGACACTGACAGCCTCTGCTATCTTGTACAGACTGACAACCTGTACGAAGACATGCTCCAGGACCGGGACCGTTTTGACACCAGCAATTATCCCCAGAACCACCCTCTTTTCTCCCATACAAACAAACAGGTCCTGAGGAAGATGAAGGATGAAATGGGTGGGTTCCCATTTCAGAGTTTGTAGGACTGCGCTAAAAAATGTACGCCATCAGAACACCGGGTCGCCCATCGATCATGAAAGCCAAGGGGATACAGTCCTCCTTCGTGAAATAGCATCTAAACTTTGACGACTACAAAGCTGCCCTTACTTCGTCGTCACCCGTGCAGAAGGGTACCTGGGCCAAGATTGCCATCACTAGCCACGAGCTGAACACGGTTCACGTTAACAAGTCCCTCCTCTCCCCGTATGATGATAAGCATTTTATATTGGACGATGGTGAAAACACGTTGGCCATCGGGCACCATCGCACTAGCACTTGGACAGAGTACAATGATGATGAGGATGGTTTCGATTCGGAGTTGTATGTGATTAGTGATGAGGAGGAGGAGGAAAAGAGCGTTGCAGGCATCGGTCAAACCTAACTCGAGGTCAGTGTGGCTAAGAAGTCGGAAGAGGATGCTAAAGCCTCGCGTAGATATGAGTTGGTGAAGGATCGGCAGAGAAGACTGGACGACCCGGTTGCATGGGAGGATGAGAGAAAGGCGAGAACGAGGGAGGCAGAACGGAAGCGATACTACGAGTTGGGAGGAGAAGTGAGAGAAGAAAAATTTGGTAAATTGGCACTGAAGCAAAAAACCATGACAGAAGAGGAAAAGGTGGAGGCGAGAGCCAGAGACGCAGCGGCAAAGAGGGGGAGGCAAAGCAACGTGACCGAGGAAGAAAAGGCAGAGGCGAGAGCCAGAGATGTAGCGGCAAAGACTAGGAGACGAAGAAACGTGACCGAGGAGAAAAGGTGGCAGCGAGAGCCAGACACGCAGTGGCAGAGAAGGAGAGGCAAACAAACGTGACCGAGGAGGAAAAGGCAGACACAAATCAAAAGAGGCAAGAGATGTATGCTGCTAAGAGTGCTAAACACTTTGCAGAAAAAGAGAAGCAGTCATAATCCCCCGATAGCCAACAACGAAAAATTAACGTGGATACAGACCCTCACCCCAACCCCCCAAAAATACAAGAAATGGGCGATGACTATTGGCGATTGTGAAGATTTAGGTAAAATTAACTCCGTGTTTACATGACGCAGTCGGCTAAGCCATTGGAGACTTCGCTCTAAGGCAATTCTAACCGTGGTGGACAGGTTACCCCCGGGTCTGTACTATTAATTCCACCCCCAATCCCCCAAGGTCCCTCTATATAAATTAATTTTTTCTTGCCTTAAACCTCCCAAATCCTTAGTGCCCCTAACCACCCCTCCAACGTATTGCAACCTTAACGTGGTGGAGGGGCTTAAGTAACCATTACTTTCCATGGTGGGGATAACCAGTATCACCGTCGTGGAAAGCGATAGAGAAAACCAGTAGCAAGACACCTAAAATTAATTTAACACTCTCGAACGGCGTGGTAGATGAGTGGCCACCATCTTGTTTTTTAGGGAAGGTAAGGCCCCTTCTGGTAATAGTCGTGTAAATACTACGAAAATATGTGTGAATTCTACATAATTCATGATTTTTGGAAGTCCTCGAGATACAAGAAATCCCGGTCGGTGAGGCCCGTGGGCTGGGTCAGGCCCGGGGGGGGGGGTGAGATCCATCGGGTATGGTTGACGGGGAGGGGGGGGAGATGAGGCCCGTGGGGGTGGATTGATGAAAAAACTCCCTCGTCCAGATCGACAAACGCCTCCCCCCGGTCCAGATTGACGCCATCCAAGATGGTGGCGCCCAGTGGGGGCGGCCATCTTGGCAAACAAAATGGTGGTGCCCACTAGGGGCGGCCATCTAGAAAAACAAAATGGTAGCGCCCAGTTGGGGTGGCCATCTTGGATTTCGTCTATGTCTGTCTGAGTCTGCCAAAAGGTATTTACTCCCTACTGATGTCACCAACCAACGATGGTGCCACTATAAGGAAAAAGAGGAACTAAACCTGAAATACTCATGCACGGAGAGGTTTAAGTTTTCCGACCCTAACGCATTAGGCTAGGCCTAATGTAGCTACATAGAATTTTTTTTGCGGCGCATTCTTACTTCAGAAATTCTGAGTAAAAAAGAACAATAATTGTTCCCAAGGGAAAAACCTCAGCACCTGAAACTGTTACGATGTTTGGAATATGCAATTTAAATCGGAAAAAAAATATAGTTAGAGGCTAGTGTTTCAATAAAAAATTAACTTTTAAGTGAGATGAGTGAAAACAGCTTGCAACATAACCTCTTTATAATAAAATATTAAAGATTAGCAAAATTGACCCTCTCTACTTCTGGCGCCATGGCTAACACTGGGCGTGAGTCAAAAAGTTACAGTCAGCATTATTGAAGCGATAGTGTTTGTTCCTAATTGTAAGATTGCATATCCGTTCTCATTGCCGGCCACTCACCCCTTTTTCTTTGCTATCCACTCGCCCTCCTGATAATTGTTCAAGGGTACAGGATATCGGCTCTAATAACCAGCATTATTGAAGCTTCGTTTGTTGAATCATGATCCCTCATTAAGTCTGCTCATTAAGCCTATACAGATATACACAAAAATACAGATATATACAAAAATCTATGTATATATTTGGCTTAATGAGCAGACTTAATGAGGGATCATGATTCAACAAACGAAGCTTCAATAATGCTGGTTATTAGAGCCGATATCCTGTACCCTTGACCAATTATCAGGAGGGCGAGTGGATAGCAAAGAAAAAGGGGCGAGTGGCCGGCAATGAGAACGGATATGCAATCTAACAATTAGGAACAAACACTATCGCTTCAATAATGTTGACTGTAGCTTTTTGACTCACGCCCAGTGTTAGCCATGGCGCCAGAAGTAGAGAGGGTCAATTTTGCTAGGTAAATCCTATCGGAAATCCTAGGTTCTTTTGCATGCCACAATCGACATGAGCACGAGACATCACAGGGCCCTTCTCTGCCCGACTATTACAACCGAGTTGAATTCGGCTAGACCAGCGTATTTTATGTCGGGGAACAACTAGCAGATAATAAAGAGCATTACCAGACCTAGCATAATTCTGCTATGGTAACACTAGAACAAAAGCTAAAACAAAATAGAAAATTTCATAAATATCCCACTCCCGGCTAACCTAGATTCTTCCGCAGTAGTGTGTTTTAACATAATTTTGCAAGTCGCCACCAGACATTCCCAGATCGAACTGCAAGTGCAGCTCCCATTTACTAATTCATCAGCTTCTTTTCTCCGTTCTTCAGCTATGTTTTTCTTGCAGCGAAATTTTCCCCTAGAAAACCCTTCAAAATGACATTGAGTCTGACAGTTCGTTGTAGCATTTTTGTAGCATTTTTTTCCTATGGTTTGTAGCATATTGTATCAGGATTTTAAAGAGGCAGTAAGTTTCTTAAGCTGGTAACACTGATAATAAAAAAAATACCTGTGTTTCAGCCTGGGGGAAACCTGGCTGAGTGGAAGACAGCAGTAGTTATCCAAATTGTAAAACAGGGTAAGGACCCGACTTCTTCCAGTTATTCCCCAACCGCTCTGACTAGCTGTGTCTGTAAACTTATGGAATGGATATACAGTGAGAGGTTGGTCTGGGTGCTGGAATCACGGGGATTCTTATCTGCATCCCAGTGTGGCTTTCGATGGTTTCAATCAGCCCTTTCAGCTTTCGATTGCCCTTGAATCAGATGTGAGAGAGGCTTTTGATGGAGAAGGCTTATGATACGACCTGGCGTTATGGGATTATTTGTAATCTCTGTAACTATAGCTTGAGGGAACGGAAGCCGCTGTTCCTTTCAGCTTTCCTCTTGGGCCGCTATTAACGCATCCATGTCGGGACGACTCTTTCCCACATGTTTGTTTTAGAGAATGGTATGTCTCAAAGAGGTGTTCTCAGTGTCATCCTGTTTGCTATTGGGATTAACCCCATTGCTCAGCAAGCTGCTGTTCCCCAGTCATTATTTGTTGACAACTTCGACTTGCGCTTTTGGGTAGACCATATGCAAACCTGCGAGCAGCAACTACAGCTAGCAATTAACAAAGTTTAGGGTTGGGCCGTCACTAATGGTTTGCGGTTTTCTCTGGACAAAACTGAGTGTGTTCACTTTTGCTGCCAACAAACGCTGCACCCAATTTGTCCGGCACAAATTCCTGTTGTCCCACATACACGTTTGCTGGGTCTGGTGTTCGATTCCAGGTTATATTGGCTTCCACACTTGCACGAACTTAAAAACAAGGCTTTGCAGGCGCTTATCATCTTACGGGTTCTGTCGGGCACTTCATGGGGTGCCGATCGCACTGCCATGTTACACCTCTACCCCAGCCCTTGTCCGCAGCAAACTTGATTATGCGTGCATGGTCTATGGTTCGGCTAGTGATTGACTCTCCAGATGTTGGACACTGAGCATCACAGTGGCCTGCATCTGGCAACTGGGGCATTTCGTACATCTCCGTTGGTCAGCCTCTGTGCTGAAACCTCGGAACCACCTGTGGACATTCATCGGCAACAGCTAGCCACTCAGTATGCTGTGCATTTGCGTGCAGTGCGATCCAGTCCTGCTTGGTCCGTGGTTTTTGGACCAGACTTACGGAACGGCAGATGTGGGATGGGTAAGGGTGATTTCCGTGATAGGCTCCAGCAGTCCTCTTGGGAGATAGCCTTTGACATACCCTGCGTCTTGAGGCTTGGGGAGATGACAGTGGCCCCTTGGCTTGTCCCATGTGGCATTTTCATTTTTTCTCTGGCGTGCTTCCCAAAAGTTTTTACGCTACCAGCAAGGTACTTCCAAGAGTTCCGGTAGCTGTGTTGTCAGTACACCGGATATCAGCGGCTGTTCACTGATGGGTCGCAGTCAGACGTTGGGATAGCGTGTGCTTGTGTGCATAAGGGAGTGACTTTTTCCCATCGTTTTTCATCAGGCTATTCTGTGTTTTCTGCAGAACTTCTGGTTCTCGGTCTGGGGTGAAATGGATCCTTAACCTTCAGGGCACGCATTTCATCGTCTTAATGATTCCATGAGTGCCCTGGAGTCCTAGGCGAAATACAATCCTCATCCCTTGGCACAATGCGTCCAGACTCTGCTTTCTGCCTGGCTAGCAGAAAACCGTGGGTTTCTATTAGATCCCGGGTCATATTGGAATAGCTGGCAATGAGCATGCTGATTCTGCAGCGAAAGGGACCTCAGCCTTGTTCCCTCATACACCTTTCCAATTCAACGTCTGAGGTTGCATGCTTTTTGGCAAGGCTTATGGGACAGACAGGACGGTAATAAATTGTGGGCTATTAAAGGCACTGTTGAGGAATGACACTTGGCTAGTCACCACGAAGAGGCAGTGTTGGCTCGTTTACGCGTTGGTCAAACCCGACTTACTTACTGCTTCCTTTTGAAGGGGGTTGTCCCTCCTGACTGTCAATGGTATCGACGGCCACTTACAGTCTGGCACTTGCTTGTTGATTGTCACCATCCTGATGGTGTTTGTCACTGTTTCCATCTTCCGTGAGACATTGCGCGTCAATTAGGCGATAAGTCGGTCCTCCAGTCTGGCGTTTTTCAATTTTTTGCAGGAGGTACAGGTCTATGATAAGATCTAGATTAGTGGTTTGATAAATATCTTTGTAATGTGTGGTGCAGTGGCAACCCATACCACTGCACTGTGACTGAGGTTGGCGCTAATGACGTAGCTGTCTACGCGCCATTACGGCGCAATCCCTCCGTGTTCAAAACTAGTTTACACATCAATAAAATCATAGTATCTCTGTGCATAAATGACAAAAGTTGCGATTGCAGTTATTACAAAAGAGTGGGAAGCAACGACTAATGTGATATTAAGCACGCGCATTAAAAAAACGTTGATGTGCCATGATGAAAGCAACGCATAAGTAGAGGTGAAACACGATATGGGGATGGACACCCCTGGTAGCACAAGGCATTTGTATTGACTACCTAAAATTTACGTTTGGCAAGGCGTATTTTGCTACTTCACCTGCTCTCCTCCTGTACGAGGGTGTAAAATGAACCTTTTCCTAGCTCCCTTCCTTCTGGAAACTAGGGAATTTTGGCTTCTAGCAGTTTGACCGGAAGTAACATGAAGGTTAACTGCATTGACCGGAAGTCATGTGATGTCATAACGTCAAGGGATACCGCACTGACCAGAAATCACGTCACTCTGATGGCAAGGTTTGGCATACTAAACAGAAGTTGCGTGACGTCAAGGTTTACTCTATCGACCGGAAGTGACGTCAAAGTTTACTAACCGGAAGTTACGTCAAGGCTTACTTTACTGGCCGGACCAGGTTTACACGAGTTTGCCCTAAGTGTTGCACATTTTTTACAAGCTTTACATTTTCTCTAGGGCTCGAACCTAGACTTGAATTTTCGGTCCAGGTTTACTCGAGTTTGCAGTAAGTGCTGGGAATTTTTCACTAGCTGTATATATCTGCTAAGATTTACTCTAAAACTTGGAGGCTACTCTTGAATTTTCGGTCCGGTTTTACTCGAATTTAGCGAGTGTGCGCTAAGTGTTTTTCTCTAGCCTAAATATCTCTAAAACTTGGACCTGGACTTGAATTTTTGGTTCGGGTTAACTTGAGCTTACTCTACGTATTACACGTGCTTTTCCAACTTTTTATTTTTCTTTGGCAGATAGTTTAAACGCTAAGTCATTTATATTTTTACTAACTTTATATGTCCACTACGGGATATGAGTAGCAGGGGGGAAAACGCAGAGCAACCCATTTGAGCAACCCACCAAAAAATCCCCTGCAGATGGGCCCTTGGGATGGTCTTCTTTCTTCGTGGGGCCACATTCATACATTTACACATTCATGCACACATGTAGTCCCCACACACCGCGAGAATTGTAAAACAATGTGAGAAAAGCTTAATTGAAAATTATTAAACCATCACGATACGAGTAGATTTGGAATATTTTACCATTCACACACAACCAAAGAAATAGAACTGTCGTGTCTAATTACAGCACAATAATTGTTCTACCATCCTAAGGCCTCAGAATAAGCTCACGGAGAATCTGTCTTTCACCACTCAGTACGAACAAAAACGTTTGTGAGTATTATTATGCCAATAAACTCAGTATGATATGTACTTATTTACTCGAACGAAATAATTCTG
>JAHWFP010021489.1:0-12718 GCA_023313725.1 Lithobius niger | reverse complement strand
ATATCTCAAGTGCTATAAGATCGATATACTGAAATCAGTTCAAAGTTATTTGGCTTCGTGCTGCTGCCAAGCAGAGAAACAGGAATGTGAGGCTAACCAAATATTCCGTCTCAATCACATTTATTTGAAAGAGATTAGCGAAGTTTTGGTCAGTTTTCAAATACCCACTTAAAAAGCGATTAACATACACAATTCGAAACAAACGAGCTCACGTTTCCAGCAAGTCTCATTTTGTAATATTTTCATCATGTCAACTGTGCCAAACAGGCTTCTTATCCTAATCACTCGCATTAACCCCTCCTCCACCCAACCCACACAGAGCACCGAACACTGAAGAATTACAACGTTTCCTGTCAGACATTCGTTGAAAAACTGTAACATAGATGTACTAATTTGGGTTAAATTTACCGAAGTTACACGGATGAGCTTCAGTTCTCCCCGGTACAGAGCACGTAAATGCTGGCCTCGATTTTCGCTATTTTGATTACGGTATTCGTTGTAATGTTTTCGCCTTTAGTTTTGTTATGGATTAAAGACAAATTTAATAGCACAAACATCAAACTGCCTATCCATTTTAAATTTCTTATTTATTCAGATTCTCCTGCTAATTCCCTTTTCCCCGGGGTAGCCAAACGTTTCTTATCTATTCCAGTTCGCCCCCGCATAATAAGCGGTATTTTCACTATGCCCGTATATTTAAAGGCTGACTGCCTGCTTCGTTGCTCGTATTCCAAAAACGAACAATTTGCAGGGAGGGTAATCCTGTAGACTGGAGTACATTGTAGTCTTTTGCATATTAACGCCTATTATAGAAAAAATGGTCTTTAAAACTGTAGAATTAAAATAACCCAGTGTAATGTCATTAATTATCGGTCCAGTATTGGTTCAAGCTGACTCAAAATACATGCAGAAGATGCAGCTGAAAAGAGCCACAGAAAATAAATACAGAAGAGCTTAAGAGCTGCATAAAGTAAATGCAGAAGATGCGGAGTAAAGCCACAGAGAATAAACGTCAGGCGAAATGAGGTTGTCGTGTGCTTAGAATAATGTCAAAGTGTTTCACAAAATCATTTTACAGAAATGTTTCATTACTTACAAATTATTTTTATTTTTAGGCCACTTTTAAAGGATGGATTGAAGTAATGGATAATGCCGTTGACTGTCGTGATGTAAGTAACAGTCATTTTGTAAATACTTACTCTAATTTGTTCATGCACATACAATATTACATACAGAATAGTCTAGCTACACAATAACAGGACGTAAACCACTGTGTATGGAGCCGTTGGAGTATATTATAAGATCACAACGGAATTGCAAGATATAACTCTAGGTCATTTACCACGTATAAAAAATTAGAACAATTTTTTTACACAAAGTTACTATATAACTAAGATTTAACGAAAACGTTCCTACGTAAACAAGAAAAAAACGCTTGGCTGGTGTGACACATACACCATATCCCTATTTTTGCACCTTGAAGTTGTTTTTAGTCTATCATACAGCACATTGTTTCAATGGAAAATGTGTAACCTATTGTAACCTATTGTGTAAAATGTGTAATTTTGTGTAACCTATTGTGTATCCGATGTGTCTTTGGGTTTTTCACAATTTTAACTCAATTTAAGCATGTGAAATGAAATAAATTGTGATGCCCCATTGTAGAATAAAAAAGAAATTAACGTGGAAAAAAAAAGAGAATAGGCTTGAAAAACCGGCAACCGGTGATAACGTGATTGTTAAAGGACATTATTTTAGAAGCGCACACACTTAAATCACCACTTGTACTCACAGTACAAAACTTTTGTCTTAAATTTTCGAAGAAAGTCCGTTCCGAGGAAAGGTGTTCACACGCCCCCCCCCCCCCCTTCCCAAACGAAACATAAAGATCAGTGGTTTACGCTGGACCGCAGCAAAATCCGAACTCCGATTGATGCTCGACATGTAGTGACGTTTTTAAAATAGTGTTGTTTTTTTTTACTTTTGAAGAAGAGGAACGGACTTTACTCGAATATTCCAGACTTTACTGTGAGTACAAGTGGTGATTCAAGTGTGTGCTTCTAAAATACTGAGGATAGGATTCATACACTGTCACCGATCAAAACCGACACATATTCTATGTACAAGCAATTCATGCTATAGGCCTATTTCTGTACAAGCAGCATAACTGTTTGGTATACGCAAAAAATAAGCCCAAAATTTATGCGGAAGTCGATAAGTAACAAAATTCATTCTTTCAAATCTTCGAAAGTCATGTAACACCAAGTGTTTTTTGACTTCTGAAGAAGAAGAACGGACTTTACTCGAAAATTTAAGACTTTTGCTGTGAGTAAAAGTGGTGATTCAAGTGTGTGCGACTAAAATACTGTGGATAGGATTCATATCTACACTGTCACCGATCAAAACCGATACATATTCTATACTTAGGCCTATTTCTGTACAAGCAGCATAACTGTTCGGTATACGCACAAAAATCCAAACATTTATATGGAAGTCGATAAGTAACAAAATTCATTCTTTCGAATCTTTGAAAGTCATGTAACACCAAATGTTTTTCATTCCAAAAGAGTCACTGTATACTGAAATTATGCCACGGTTCAATCCAATATCTAACAGACGGTCAGTCTCTGTAGTGCCGGACGCCCGAGAAGGCATGCCGTGCGTTTGCAATGCTAGGTTAAAAACAACTGCTCACGCAATTGCAATGCCAGTGTAAAAACAACGACGCGTGAGATAGCAATGCCAGGGTAAAAACAACGACGCGTGAGATAGCAATGCCAGGGTGCAAACAACGACGCGTGAGATAGCAATGCCAGGGTACAAATAACGACGCGTGAGATATCAATGCCAGGGTAAAAACAACGACGCGTGAGATAGCAGTGCCAGTACAAAACAACAACAAGTGAGATAGCAATGCCAGGGTAAAAACAACAGCAATATTGATTGCAATGCCAGGGTAAAAACCATGACAAGAGCAATAGCAATGCCAGGTCACAACAGCGTGGGTGGTAGTTATGCTGGGTTAAAAACACAATGATGATCATGGAGCGAGCCAGCAATGGCGTACCCAAGGAAGAGCAAAGGGTGGGCGAAGCCATTGCCCTCCACCCAAAAACTCGATAAAAGTTAACCACTAAAGGTTTTATCGAAGTTTAAAAAATTCAGAAATTGGTTTTTTTATAGGCCTATATTGTAAATGCATTAAATTCCTGAAAATGAGTTGATTACAGGGCTGCGAAAAATTATAGCTGAAATTCAGCTATAGCACTTGGGGCTGAATTTCTTTGCCCCAAGTTCGAATTCCATCTCCTTTGCCCACTCCCCTCTACCACTGCAAAAAATTTTCTGAGTGTGCTATAGCACGAACTGGTAAGCGTATCTAGTGAAGTCCTCACTAGTTACTACTAAACAGCTACGAGCTGCAAGTGTTAGGGCTCGATTAAATGAATAGCTGTCCCTCTTGCAGACAATATGCAGCTGGTTTATATACAACGTGGCATTCTGGCTGTTGAAAATCTATGCAGTTCCGTTGTTTTCGAAATCATGTAGTCTAGTCAAATTAGACCAAAAAAATGACAAAGGAAGGAAAAAATTCAAACAGAGATGAAACTTGGCAGAAATCCTGAATGAGCTTTCGCCACCATCTTTGAAAATGGCCGACAAAATGGCCACCAAAGACAGAGATTTGGCTGTTTAGCCTAAACTATCAGGTTTACGAGAAAATATATTCTGACCAAAATAAAAGATAATTAAAGTTCGAACAAACAATGTTCCCAATGATGTTTTTACTGGAGCAACGGTTTCTGCGATGCTTCCTATGTTAGTAATGGGGTCATACAAGACACAATGCAAACAGGTTGTCTACACAGAAACGTTCCGACAAACAAAATATAACTTATTTATTAGAGATCGTTTTCCTTCCTTAAACATTTATTTTAGGAATGTCAACATAACCCGAAATTAATACAGCACTGGATGAGACATGTCGCGTGTTTGAGTAGGAACATCTACAACTTTATAATCACCTAATAGTAGTCAATTATTTTGTCGAAACTGGTCGATAGCCAATTGAATATTTTTTTTTATCATTCCTTGCTTATAAGATTGATTTTGCAGAAGAGTACGAAGTCAGACAAAAGAATTCTTGCTTATCTACCACTGTATTAACCGAAACAATGCGCATCATTTATACTTTATATATTTATATTTCCTCCCGTGTAACCTAATTTGTATTTACTTTTGTAATGTGTACTGACTTGTTTAGTCATGCTCCTTGCTGATGAGGCCTCACAATAACATGTAGCCCACTGTCGTTTATGTTTCAGGAAAAGAATGAACAGCCAGTCAAAGAATGGAATATCTACATGTATTTTTACTTTGTGTTCTTCATTATATTTGGATCTTTCTTTACCTTGAAACTTTTCACAACTGTAATCATCGATAATTTTAAAAGAAAACGAAGAATAGTAAGTTACCTTTTCCCATCACTTTGCAATTCACAGCAACTGCATTTAATAGAATTTAACACTTGCTATATTGCCATTAAAACTCATTACAGCATTATAACTGTAAGCGTAGGATTTTTACTCCTAGTCTACTGTGGGATTTTACTCGTAGTCTAAATGTAGAATTTTATTCCTAGTCTAACTGTAGGATTTTACTCCTAGTCTAACTGTAGATTTTGCTCATAGTTTAATTGTAGATTTTACTCCTAGTATAACTGTAGGATTTTACTTCTACTCAACTTTAGGCTTTAGCAATTTGTAATCTATTCAGTTCCAAAATAATTGCTGTCTTGTAGTCATAACAATAAACCGTTTTTCATCTTTAGGGCATTATAACTGTAACAGTAGGATTTCACTCCTAGTCTAACTGTAGTATTTTACTCGTAGTCTAAATGTAGGATTTCACTCCTAGTCTAACTGTAGTATTTTACTCGTAGTCTAAATGTAGGATTTTATTCCTAGTCTAACTGTAGTATTTTATTCCTAGTGAAATTGTAGTTTCTGTTACCAAGGCTGTACTTGAAATGCTGATAAACACTCGAATTTCACAAATATGATGACGGGGATTGAACGGACGAATTTTTGTGCCTTTGAAGAAGGTGAAAGCTTCATCCAATATTCAAGCATTTATCAATATTGCAAATACTGACTGGATGATAGAACTGTACTCTGCAATTGAGTATGTTTTTGTGCAACCATTTTATACTTAACTCAAATCTTCGTGCCCCTAATTATAGTCTATTCTTTTACCTTTTGGGTTTCCTTTGTTTTTCGTACGAGTGACACAATTAAAACTTGCTTGCAAGGCAGAATTTCATTAAGAGCTTAAGAAAGGAGCACAAGAGGAGCTTAATGGCACAAAAATTCATCCGTTAGCCCCAATCATAATTTTTTGTTTATAGTGTTTGAGGTGTCTAGGATGGTATAGGTTCTGCAGAAGCTTAATATGTGATATAGCCAAACATTGAATTTGACTCTTTGTTCTTTGTATACTCCTTATCTTTTCCTGCAGAGTAGTGTTACTGTCACTACATGTTGACAGCATTGTTATATTTGGCATAGAGAGTGACAATGTAAGACAGTCAAACATTAAATCATAGTTTTTCCACTCCTTTTTCTTCATGTGCTCCTTGCCGCTTCTACAGAGTAGTGTGACTGTCACTACATGTTAACTGCATTGTAATATTCGGCGTTGGGAGCGATCATGTGATACAGTCAAACATTGAACCCGATTTTTTCACAACTTCTTCTTCACGGATAACATCACGTAGAATTTACACATAATTTGGTAGAATTTACATGCTGTGGGGGCCCCGTGGGAGACTCATGTGGAGGAAACATCGAGGTGGGGGTGACGTCACCTGAGGGTGGGATGATGGGGTGATGATGGGATGCAGGGGGGTGACATGGGGGTGTCCGATGGGTTGACTTGGGGAGGGGTGATGATGTCACATCAGGTGGTATACCCGTGAGCATATCACGAGGGGGGTCGTGGGGCTGATGTTACAGGTGGTCTCGCAGGTTAGTAGGTGGTGGGGGGAATGGTAATGACATTACATGAGGGTGGGATTATGAGGGGTGGGGTTCGTGCATGTGTGTCTCTTAACACAGTCTTTACCCATACTAGTGTGCTTAAAGAACTTAACCAGACACACGTTTGAAATAGACAAAAATTCACTAATATTTCAGCATTAAACACAGATAAAGTTCGATGCTGTCCTCAGAGAGGATACAATAGCAGTAAAATAAACCCAAAGACCGTACCGTTTCGATGCCTTCACACATCTGATACCAAATGGAGAATACTACTAATTTTTAAATGGTCTGTAGGAAGCTCGGTAACCGGATAATGTTGTTACTGGGACGACTGGACCAAAAAGGTGGTCAGAGGGATATGTCTAGTACGAGCAGGTTTTTTTTTAATAGAGATTTTTCCTCTTCCTTCTTGGTGTTTGCAGTAACTGCTCACACTACATGAATGTGTACCACGTTAAATCGGTTTTTTTTTTCTAGTTTGAATTTAGTGTATTTTGTTTTTGCGTACGATGTGGATAATTTCGCTATTCAAGCTGTGGTTAGCCTAAAAAAATATTGATGTTCATTAGTTAGCTTGTAGCTGTACTGGATGTGCGTGTGAAACACAAATGAGATTTTTTACTGTACTAACAATTGTTTACAGGCAGCTGGTAATTTATATGCAACAATGACTGAAGAACAAAAATACTGTCACAAGGCTTGTCTGAAAATCAATTCCAAAAGGCCGCAAAGAGGTTTCCCTAAGCCAAAGGTAATGTGGTTTCAGAAATTACCTTAAATTACATCCCCCCCCCCCCCGGGGGGGGGGGAGAGATGAGGCTTAATGGCTCTTATATGGTTTTCAGCCATTATATTAACATGGAACTTCAGATTGCTGATTTTAGAAGCAGTTAGTTTCAAAGATTTGTTTCTCTATGACCCAATAACATGGAACTTTCCTAACACTGAGCTACACGCGGCCAGTTTGATACTTGTATCAAAAGGTTAAGCCATAGGCTCATGGCCTGCCGCGAGCCTATGGTTTAACCTTTTGACTTAAGCATCAAACTAGTTGAGCGTAACTCAGTGATCTAATCAATTTACTTAAGCAAAGCAACTGTTAGGAAAGTTCCATGTTGCTGGGTCATAGATAATACATTTTTGAAACCAACTGATTCTAAAATTGGCAATCTGAAGGTTAAAAGAACAATGAAAACGTTAATAAATCTTTTAAGGTATATGGTTTAAATGCTATGGTAACCTCACTTCCAAACTAAGCAAAGTTTTCTGATTTGTTAAAATATGTTTGATTACTACATGCTGAAAGGCGTAGCATGTGTGTCATAATTTAGTTAATGAAGTTGCTGCCTCCTTGGTATCGGTGGGGGGGGGGGGGGAGATGAGGCTTAATGGCGCGTCGACAGCTTGGTCATTAGCGCCAACCTCAGTCACAGTGCAGTGGTCCGGGTTGCCACTGCACCACACATTACAGAGATATTATTCAAACCCCTAATCTAAATCTTGTCATACATCTGTACCTCCCGCAAAAATTGAAAAACACCGGACAGGAGGACAGACTTATCGCCCAATTGACGCACAATGTCATGCGGAAGATGGAAACGACGACGAAAACCATCAAGATGGCAACAATCAACAAGGAAGTGCCGGACCGTAAGTGGCCGCCGACACCAATAACATTCAGGAGGGTCTACCCCCCGCAAAAGGAAACAGTGAGTAAGTCGAGTCTTGGTATCGGGTCGAAATCTTCTGTATCAGAATTTAATTAACCATTAACAACGTTTTACATGCAATCTTCATTTAAAGAAATTTAATAGGTTTTCTAATTATTATTGTTGCCACCGTAGAACCTGCATTGACTACGTTACCTGAGAATCAGACCCAAACCCAGCTTTTTCAGTTCCAGGATTAAACAAAATCATTAACACCATTTTTTTACTCAACGTAGGTTCAAGAAAATTGGAAACTACCTATAACTATTTCTGGTTATCTGATACAGTTTCTAATTGCCACATTAGAAACTCTACCAGGTTACCTGAAATAGTTCCAGGTAGTTTCCAACATGGAAAAACTTGACTCAATACAGAAAATTTTACATCAGTTACGTCTTGTCACAGCAAAGAGTGTGGAAGTGCTTGCATTGCAGCTATCTCAATGTGATTATTTAATCTTGTGCTGCATGGCGAGCTATTGAATTTATGCTTCAGTGGCTGTTAGGTCATATATTGAAATTAAAGCCTGGTTGCTATACTACGTCGTACATCCAGCAAAAACATCATAGAATTATACACACATACACTCCTAAATGCTAAATGTTTCAGTAAAAAATACATTCAGCCAAACCATACTTCCTGTCTTGGATTAATTCTCCTTATAATTAATAAGGAGCAATAACTGCTATTAACCAGATAACAAGGGGGGGGGGGGGATTGAGGCTTAATGGCGCGTCGACAACTTGGTCATTAGCACCAACCTCAGTCACAGTGCAGTGGTCCGGGTTGCCACTGCACCACACATTACAGAGATGTTATTCAAACCCCTAATCTAAATCTTGTCTTGTGATAACAAGGGTAGAATATCTTACCAACTCTTATTGTCACACTAGAAAGTGATGAAGTTGAAGCTTTTCAAATATGATACAGTCCCTAAAGCTAATAAATAATCTAAGCCACTGTACTTAACTCTTGTCTCCTATTGTTCATTATCTATCAACGAAATTAGCAAAAAACAATACACAAAAAACTAAATTTTAACCTATATCAACTTGTTACTATTTATCAATATCACAATGTGGTTTCTTACTCGGTGCAGAATTTAACTACAATTTCCGTTTTATTTTTTCTTTGCAGTGGAAACCTCAAGTCATTGTTTACAAAATGGTCACCAACAAAGCATTTGATATAACAATAATGACTTTGATTGTTCTGAATACAGTCGTCATGTCACTAGACCATTACAAAATGTCCGCAGAATTTTCTCTGATGCTTAAGAATGTTAACATCGTCTTTCTAGCTGTGTACACTATAGAATGTACACTAAAACTGTTTGCTTTTCGATGGTACTACTTCATACAGCCAGGCAACGTCTTGGACTTACTAGTGGTTCTTCTTTCCATAATGGGTAAGTTGTGTGGGAAGTTGCTTATCTAGTTTAGAGGTAGTTTATCTAGTTTAGAGATAGCAGGATCTCTTGAGAATTATACATGTGTGATAAACGTTTTATTATGATCTGGTGAAAAATCTATTAAAATAAAGCTGGGCATTTATTGAGCTGTCATTAGTATTATTCTTTATTCCACCAACTTTCATGTTTTCGTCCTCCTTACTAAATTACTAAGTAAGTTTACACAAGGGATTTACATTCCAAAAATACTGTGGAAAACGAACAAATACAACTAACCATCAACGACTCACACACCAGTTGTAATGTGAAGTCAATTCCCACTTCAGTAAAGCTTGTAGCACACTACTCCGTTCCGTTCCGTCATGTCGCGTCGCAGGAAATTTAATCTAATTTCTGTTTAGATTAAAAGCATGTAAATGAGAGGAGCTGCATATACTGCTTCGTCCCATTAGTGACGACCCATCGGCTGACGGACAGGCTTGTTGAGGCAGAATCCTTTCAGTCAAAATGTGATCGCATTGGAGAAGTGTACACACCTGCCCTTAGTCGACGGCCGTCATCCTCCATCACGCACCTGAGGACAATGCCTTTCCCCTACTAAATGCAGATGCTAACCTATTTCAGTTGCCTTCAGGACTTAAATGTCATCACGCCTGAGCGTCAAGAATTAATACCTAATTTACTACGGCTTTCTATTTAATTACCTACTTCATTTGCATTGCCAATTTGGGCTTGACTAAATTTAAAAGCTCGGCCGAAACCGACTGAAATGGTTAGCGACGGAAGCAATGTGCGCTGGACCATCCGTTGCCGTCAGTCGTCGGAACGGGACGGAACGGAACGGAGTAGTGTGCTACAAGCTTTACCTTTTCCAGACCGTGACGTGTGCCTAATAACAGTGACAAAAAGCAGATTTCATAAGGATTGGAGTGTAGCAAGCAGAGTACAGCCGAATTCTTAAAAGCTTAACCCTTAAGCCAAGAGGATGCAAGACTGAATCGCGTTACTGCACATCGGACCTCGTCTGGGCGTAAGTCGTTAACTAGAGATACGGCTATTCTGAAGAGACACCTTCCCAACACAAAATATAAACCGGGGGTGGATTGCAGATAGTTGGCATGAGAGGTGACAAGAAACATATCGTCTCCCTAAATGTAGTAAGCAGGGTGCTAGCATGGGTGGAGCCCCAGTGTGTTTTACGCTGTATGTACTATTAAATTTATGTCATGCGTGTCGAATTACTGTGGTCTTTACTAAGGTTTTTATTTTTATTTTTTTGCAGATCTTTTAATGTCTGGACAAGACAATCGGCATTTCTTATCACCTCTTCTTTTGCGAATAGTGAAGGCTGGAAAGCTCATCAAACTCCTACGACGATTCACTTGGTGTAGAGGAATTCAGATTCTTCTTCACACCCTGGCGAAGTCTCTTCCACACCTCTTCAACATCTGGCTGCTCCATTTTCTTGTCCTCTTCATCTACGCTATTATTGGAATGCACATCTTTAGAAACATTAATTATGTTGGTGGACTTGATGAGACTTTCAACTTTAACACTTTTGGAAAATCTATTGTTATTCTGTTCCAAGTTTCTACTTCCGCTGGCTGGGACGGTGTTTTAGAAGCCATCACACACGATGACTGTAAAACACCCCATCCAGATGAATTTGACGGTGGAGGCATTTGTGGGACGCCAGAAATTGCAATTGTGTACCTTATTTCATACCTGGTGATCACCTTCCTAATGATTATCAACATGTACACTGCAGTGATTTTAGAAAACTACAAAGAGGTAAGGGAAGAGATCGAAGAAGGTCTAACCGATGATGATTACGATGCATTCTATGACACGTGGCTGAAGTATGATCCGAAATGTACAGAGTACATATCATTTAGTGAGTTACCCGACTTTTTCAGTGAGTTAGACCCACCCTTTCAGATGCCGAAGCCAAACAAATGCAAGATCGCACACTTGGATATACCAATCTACACGGGTGATTATTTATATTGTGTGGACATTTTAAAAGCGTTTACTAAAGACTTTTTTACCCGCAGAGGATGTAACGCAGAGGACTTGGAACCAATTATGGACGAAGTTATAGAAACTAAAGATAGGAAATCGAAAGGTAAATTTAAAGTTTGCAGCACTCAGCGACGACGGCGAGAAGAATATTGCACACGTATTATTCAGTTAGCAATTCGTCGTTACTGGGGCAGATTGAAGGAACAGGATCCATCGAATCGAGTACAGAAGTTGAGTCGTGGTGGCCAATCCAAGAAGCGCGGCCAATCCAAGAAGCGCAAATGATTAGATTTTTTAAAATTGAAAAAGCTTCAAAACACTCTGGCAGACACTGTAAGCCTTAGTCATGGAATTAATTCGATGATCCGTTCTACAGTTGGCGATTCGCCATTACTGCGAAAGACTGAAGGAACATCATGATTCTCAAGTGGCGTGCATAGGTCGAGTCGTTTTGGCCAATCGAAACAGTCCCAAGTGATTTAGAATTTGATGTCGAAAATGTAACGCAACTAGTTAGTTGTCTGGCAGATATAATTAGTCACGGAATACATTCGATGATCCTTTCTTCTGTTAGCAATTTGCCATTAGTGGGGAAGACGGAAGGAACAAGATTCTCAAATGGCCTATCGAAGAAGCGCAAGTGATTTAGAATTTGCTGTTGAAAATGAAAATTTAACACAACTGGTTGTTTATCTGACTGGTAGTCGTGGGATTCATTCGATGGTCCTTCCTTGAATGACCAATTCACCATTACTGGGGAAGACTGAGGGAACAGGATTCTCAAATGGTGTACAGAGGTTGAATCGTTTTGGCCAATCGAAGAAGCCCAAGTGATTTAGAATTTAGTAATGAAAATGCCAGGACAGGCATTTAGAGAAAAGACAATGCAAGAATTAAACACGGTTGCAACTGCAAACCCCCTGGTAAAGTGTGTTGGATTTGAATGTTAAGAAACTGTTAACAAAGCAAAGGCCAACTCTGATGACTCTTACAATTAATAATACTTAAATTTGACAAAGAATATTCATAAGTAACCAAAAGAAGTAACAAAACAGATGAATTACTTGTAAAATAATTAACGAAAGATGTGTTATTTCGCTATTGGTCTAGTTCTTTTGCTTGCTTATCTATATTTACTCAACAGATTTCCTCTAGCTACAAAAATAAATCTTTTATTATGTATCATAAGGTTGAAAAAAATGCGTACAGTTTACATTTAATACACGCTCTTTACTCTTTTCTAAAGTGGCATTTCACAAATAAGAATAAAATGCAGTAATTTTTTGATGACGTTTGTAATTTTTATTTTATTTTAAGGAGATAAGTCTAAGGTTTAGTTCTACCGGAAGTACGTAGTAATGTACGCTCGTTTGATGCTTGAAAGGGAATGTGCAGTATTTCTTCTTTACTATAGTTCGTTTTAAAAAGCGTCGTGTGTTGAACTGAATGAGGGCCAGTGTAGAACTTTGGGACTGTTTTCGGGTTACTACGTAGAATTATTTTACAGGGAAAGGGTTTAGGAACAAAGATACTCC
>JAHWFP010021488.1:21714-52061 GCA_023313725.1 Lithobius niger | reverse complement strand
TTTTTTTAGCTTAAACACCAATTCCGCTCCGTTGACGAAGCCTTCTTCGTTGCCCGTGTTTAAATAATAAGGCGGCCGCCTTTGCCGGTCGGTTGTTTTAATCCAGTCGTAAGGCCGTTCAAAAAAGCATCGCGTCGGCATTTCACTGTTTTGTCTTGCCACACCTTTGATTTTGTGTGGCCTGCATTAAGCCACGTTTCATCTACGTAATAAATTGGCTTTTTCTGCTGCACGTATGACTTGATTTGGCGTAGGTAACGGCGCCGCCGTAACACAATGTCGTCTCTCTCAAGCAGGAGGGAATTCCGGCAGCGTCTTGCATAACGGAATGCAAGATCGCACATGACGCGTTGCATTGTCCGCAGCGTGAAGTTCGGTAATGAGTCGTCGTCATTGATGGCGTCACACTCACACACCTTTTTAGCAGTGGGAATTTCGTTGTTACGAAAGACGGAGTGAACTTTCCTCCGTATGGCACACAAATTAAAACTCATCGTAGCGAAGCAGACGTGTTCGCTGGCCTTTTGGATGGGTCTTTCCGGGAGTCCTCAGTTTTCCTTCCCTCTGCCGAAATTCTTTTTTGATGCTGAAAATACTGTTGACTTAACACTTGTCAGCTCTGCAGTCTTGGCTACAACATCTTCTACTAACATTCCTGCGTTTTGACGGTGGGTCATGCTGTAAACATTCAACACTATTTGCTTCTCTCAAGGGCTTGCCTTTACGATGATGCGAGTGGTAACCGTGGGGTGAACATGCGGTCGCCATGTTTGAACACTACTGAAAGTGAAACCGAAACTTGTTGCTACTGCGCAAGTCGTCCGCGCAGAACTATATGCTGCGCGCGTATGTTTAGGTGGTAAATATGCGTAGCGCGGCTCCAAAGGTGGTCAGTCGCTACCTAGTGAGAAATGGCTTTGTTAATGGCGCATATAGCTTAGATAAGCTAGCTGCTGGTAAGGGTAGCTATGATTCGACTGAAGGATAGTCACAGACAAGCGTGACATTTGTTTCTTTGCATCAGCTTTAACAAGCACGAGCATTGACTACAATTATGGATGTCAGGATTTTCAAATAAGTGAAATGTCACTAATTAGAGCAGATCGCTCGGGGGAAATGATGCTTAATGGCACGTCGATGGCTCGGGGTGCGAAAGCAGGTATCATGTTAATAATTATAAACTTCGTCATAAGTAACGCGTCATTAAGAAATCAATACCCAGTTAAGTCATTAAAGGTTTTGAGCGAAACTCGGCGTGAAGCGGAGTGTTTTGCAGATGAAATTCTTTTTCCCGCAGAAATGAAGCAAAAAAAAAATCTGCACATGGACAAGACATTCTGTAGATTCGCAGAGGACTGTGAAGATGAAATTTTCACCGAAAAATGTAAGACTTTTTTTTTTTTTTTTTTTTGCTATTTCCGATATTATATCTTTCTTTACACTACTGTAGAAATTCGTGACTATTCCTCGGCCCTGTTGTTGATTCTTATCTTCCAACTAGCAGTCGTACCCGGCTGCGCCCAGGGATTTGGTTCGCCCGTGGTTGTTTCCCAGTTTTTGCTCGGTGCTGCCTGAACGTTCACTGCAACAGTCAATGTTTCTTCCTGTAATACTCCCCCTTTCCGCCAATCCTCCCCCCCCCTCCCCTCCTTTTATCCCATCCTCTCCCGGCAGATTCTAAAATATTTTTTCCTTTTAGTAACACACTATTTAGGGTACATCTGCGGAATTAACAGTTGCACTAATTTATGTCACGGATTTAATTCACTGACTTAGATTCTGCACTCCTCTTAACCATCATGCAGTATTTTATTAAATTACGTTGTTTGTCAACACGGGTAGTTCAAAAATTCTGTACATTTTCTTAATTTTATAAGAAAATGTATAGATTCCAGACATTTCTGAGTACCTCGCCGATAGCCGTGATTCTACACCACAGTGTATACCGGCTGGACCTTGGGTGAAAATTAGCATACGGGACTGGATTGGACAATACGATGACCGATTCGACTAAGTGCCGCTTTTTGTGTCAGCCGAGGATACGAGAGTTAAAATACGAAAGAAATGCCAACTGAGAGTCTACGAATCTTTCCTTTGAAGCTTTTTGGATGCACGAACGTGTCGCTATTCATTCCAATCGCAGATAAGTAGGTTATAAAATGCAGGCTGAAAATTTAAAATGAATCTACTGCTGATTCAAGTTACCGTGGATACAGACAGACTGATACGCCGACATCAACCACGGATGATTTAAGTTTGCAGAAATGGACATAATTTCTGCGAGTTTGGAATTCCATTTTCGCTGAATCCATTTTTTCAGAAAACTGACCCCGAATAGACATTTTATCTGCGAAATTCTAGTCTTCGAAAATGGATTCTGTGTAATTGGAAGTGACATTTTGAATTCCAATTTTTGCCCCCCCCCCTCCCCCAACAAAATTCCTTTGCCCTTCGTCATAAAAAAAATGCAGTTATTGGTAACTGAAAAACAATCGACATCGTCATTTTTTAAAGATACTATCCATATCGTTCGCTTCGCTCACTCCACTGGCGTCGATCCATGCTCCCTGTAATTTCTTTGATTCCAAGAGCTTCACATAACCATGTACTGATTATTTCGACGAAAACTAATTGCACTTATTGCTCATAGTTCGTCCATCACATTTCTAAACATTCCAGCATTTCATGACTGCTCCTGACGTCATAGTTTTATCAGGAAAATTTTGTTCAGGCATAATAAACTTTGTATGAACAAACTATGACGTCATGAGCAAACGTAATTGGGTCAAAAATATTTTGACGTTATTTTTGCAGTGTTTTTCGCATATTTGAGGGTCGTAAAATCAAGTTATAGCGATGAAAATAGGCCAATAACTGAAACGCAATTTAATTATCTTTCATTTTGTTCTACTCCCATCGTTGCAGGCGCCTTAGTTCAAGAGGAGTAGAGCACACACACGCACATCACACGTCTTTAATGATTTTAGATAAAACCCATTTCGTCAGTAGGCCTAATAAAACACATTTTTAAAGGTAGGTAAATGTCAGTTTTATTAGCTTGGATGTCAGGGAACATTCCACTCGGCTCACCTTTGCTCGATGGGGAAACCTCTCAAAGCTCGATTTTCGATAGCTTGTCCCCAAGACGTCAGTTTTAAACCCTATCATCAGAAGTCAACTTTAGCCTTCCTTGTAAAACACCGTCGGCTTTGAACTACTATCTTCAACCGCCACAGATCACCCGAAGAAAAAAAAGTTCAAATCAATAGCCCAAATTATAACACGAACTGCCCTTGTAATCCTATAAAACGCCACACAAAAGGACCCAGACGACTGTGTCGTGCACGTGACGATTGTCACCTCACGTGACACGTTTTCCACATCTCCTGACAAAGAACTGTAAAATTGAGTTTCCTATCAGAAGGGGAAGAAGAAACAGAATATCCCCTTTAGTTGAGAAAATTTAACAGACAACATTCCACACCGTCACCTTTCTAAATTGGCCTTTTTTTTTTTTTTTTGGTTCTTCATAATGAAATTTTTTCTACTTTTTTTCCCTCAAGCCAGTGACAAATTTAATGAAAAAGCGACGAAATTTCTGTGGGTTGACGCGTCCTAACTGAAGTTCACCTTTCACTTTCAGAATTTTGACGTATCTCTAATTACAAAATACATACAGAAATTAGCATCGATTTAACAGCCTGTTATGCCTACGATTTTGGTTAGATGTTGATTATTTAACAGTGGCTGAGAATTAAAGTTCATCACGATGATGATTCACTTATTAGCCGATATCGCTCGCTCTACTCGCGTCGCTGATGGCTTCAATAGGCGTTTTATCACGACCTCTGCTGGGCAAATCTTGTATCAAAAGCTATTGCTTGTTGGAATAATTAAGTAACCTTGTGCTTAAAAGTTGATACGGGAGATTCAGTGAAGATCCAGGAATTTTGTTGGGGGAGGTGGGGTGGGAGGCAAAAAATGGAATTAAAAATGTCACTTCCAATTACACAGAATCCATTTTCGAAGAATAGAATTTCACAGAAAAAATGTCTAGTCGTAGTCAGTTTTCTGAGAACACTGACTCAGCGAAAATGGAATCCAAAACTCGCAGAAATTATGTTCATTTCTGAAAAGCAGGGTTCGTACACCCAAGATCAAACCATTTTCAAGGCCAACTTGAAGCCAGTTTCAAGGCCGTTTTCCACACCAAATTGTTAAAAATTACCTTAAAATAAATTCAATCTTTTGCTAGCCTATACTCTAAAATTGAATAAACATCAATTTACAAGTTACTTATTTATTTTGGCCCCCATCTCGGGAGAAGTTGGCTTTCCAACAGCGCACGTAAACGTGAATACAAACGTAGGCTCGTTCTATCGTTAACAGAAGATAAGCATTAGGCTGACGAACTATTTTTTTTTATTTATTTGTGAATTAATGTTGAATTGACTGTATTTCATCAAACATAGTACGCTAACAAAATTCAAGGCCATTCCAAGGCTCTTAAAAAAAAACTGCAAATTTTCAAAGGCTTTTCAAGCCTTGAATTTTTGGTTTTGATATTTAAGGCTTTTCAAGGAATTCAAGGCCGTGTACGAACCCTGGAAAAATCAAATTAGCAGGAGAAAAATATTACCTGCTACCCTTTTATGAGCTGCACTGGACATGACCCAGCTTCGAAAGAAAAAATGTGACTTCTTGTTTTGCTGGAATCAATGAAATTCTAGAAACTTCCTTCATTGGGTAGTGGCGGACATTTTTTTTTGGTTTAATCCATATGAAACACCACCTGAGGGATACATAGAGATTTCAGCAATTCTAAAGTGTATAACGCAAGCAATCGTGAAACGCGGATCCCTGTTCAAACAGGAGCCACTAACTTTCCTGAAAACTGACCCCATCATTCATGTACAGTTAGAGTATTAGAACATTTCATGGACAAATAATAAAGGTACTTGAAATTTAGATGGGTCATATCCAATGCAGCCAACCAAGGGGCGCCTAGTGGTATTTTTCTTTTGTTGCAAATTTGATTCTGCAAAACGGACATAATTTCTGCGAATTTGGAATTCCATTTCCGCAAAATCCCTTTTCGTAGAATACTGACCTCAAAATTTATTTCTGCGAAAATGGACATTTCATTCTGCAAAGTTGGATTCCGCAAAATTGGAAGACACCATTAAAAATGGGGTCCGCTAATTCAGCTAAGGGAAGCAGGGGGGGGGGGGGGGAGATGAGGGAAGCAAGGAAATATGTCTGAGCGGAAATTGAACCTCTGATCTATTAGACCAATGGCCGAAGTTCAAGCGTTAAGCCGTCGGCCGAGTTTTAAAAGTCAGCGGCTTGCAAGCCGCTTGGAAGCCGCTTGCCGCTGAGAAACTTTTCCGTCGTTTTTAAAATCGGCGTCTTGGCAGCCGCTGGCGAGCCAAGTAAGCAAGGAAAAAGGGTGCAGAGTTCGCTGAGCTTGCGTAGCCAATGTGGGGACACGATGTGCGCATGCGCCATTGCCACAACAACCGTTATACATGCGATAAATCTACATGATATGTGCAAGATAAGTACGATATTGATAGCTGCCAGCAGTTCAATTGCTTAGTTTACACGCTACTAATAATGCGATAAAACAGAGAAAAGAGATATAACTGAGGTTGTTACTGTCGGCCATGTTTGTGCTTAATAAGCTTCAAATAACGTCGTTTTTAATCTCAGCCTGAAAATGGGAAAAAGCGAAGGAAGCCGCGACCAAGAAAACTTCGCGCTCAGCAAGCAAGTCGCTGACTTTTAAATCATCCCTCATGTATTAGGTGGTAGGACTTCGGCCGCTGGTCTCAAAGGTCGGCGGTTCAATTCTCGATCAGGCAGCCTGACATTGAAGTTCAAAAGGCTACGGAAATAGATTCACGCACGTATTTATTTATCCGATTGATTAGTAAATTTGCTCCTAAATCCTACGCTTCATTTGTAGATTTGAGCTCGAAATACCAATAAAATGGTCAAGGGAATTTGAGGGTAGTGAATGTAAAGAATTAAAAATTAATCTGATGTGAGCTCAATACCGCTCACCGTAAATTAAATACAGGAGAGGAAATGAATCAGACATCAAAATTATCTATTGTGTGCGCGTTGTTATCTTGAATCCTGCAAGTATTTTGTGAACGGCTACGTCTTTCTGGATCGGGTGGCTTTAATCGATGGCCGCCATTGTTTTTGTAATCATCGTGGATATCGACAAGGCACTCTGCTACTGAAAACGTACAATCGATTATCTGTGTTCATTCTGCGGAGAACTAAAGATAGGCCGCGGACATTATAAACGCTCCTTTTGTGTTTCATGTGATGGTAGCACACGACTCGAAGGGCTCGATTACGCAACGACTCGCCGTAGCATTCTCGCAGGTGGAATTTAATCGTGATGGCAAATGAGTCGTTGCCGTGGTAACAACGCTACCTGGATTAGCCAAATCCAACGTCATTTGAGTATATCCTTGCAGTCTTAGAATCCATGACAGGAAGATAAAGAATTCCTCCTGACGAAACGATTTCGCTAGTAGCTTCTAAACTCCCATATTGACTGTTTTCGTTACAAGCCGGTACAGCTAAAACCGCCGACACGTTTGAATTTCACATCTTTTCCAGCTTCTAGCTGCGAGAAGGCGAAGGCGAGTCGTGCCTAAATGCGCCCTTAGGGCACGTTTACGCAACACACTCGCCTTTGCATTCTCGCAGCTAGAAGCTGGAAATAATCTGAAATTCCAACATGGCGGCGGTTTTAGCAGCACCAGCTCGCTACGAAAACAGTTAGTTACGTTGAGTTCAGAAGCCACCAGGAAAACTGTTTCATCAGGAGGAATTCTTTATCTTATTGTCACGGATTGTAAAGCTGCAAGTGTTCGCTCAAAAGATATCGAATTTGACTAACCCATGGAGCGTTGTTACCATGGCAATGCCGCCTTTGCCATCGCGATTAAATTCTAGCTGCGAGAATGTACGTGAGTCGCTGCGTAAAAGCGCCCTTACACAAGTTCAACACATACACCAACCTTTTGGAGTGAATCAAAATGAAACTGCAGGGCAAAGTTATGTGCAAACACCCGTCGTAGCCTCCTGGGACTACTGTGTATTTGTTTAAACCTTACGATTCTTCGTGGCTTTTTTTTTTTTTATTGTCAATCAACTCCAAGCTTTTGGAACGATTTTCAGATATGATGGAAACAAATACCCGCATTCAAAAATTAAATGCCACCTACTACGGAATTGATAATCTTGCGATTAACAACTGTCAATATAATAATAACTCTTTTGTCACTGACGTACGTATTTTACTGACAAAGTGGACAGTTTACAAATACAGGACAGCACATGAACTTCTTTAAAGCCCGTGTCAGACGGGAAGATTTTTCATTTCCGACATGACGAAAATTTGGGTCGGGAGGGTAAATTGGGGCGTGCGCTAGAGGAAAGACGACAAGAGTCGAGAGTAATTAAAGAGTCGGCCCGACTCGATG
This sequence comes from Lithobius niger, assembly GCA_023313725.1. NCBI lineage: Eukaryota > Metazoa > Arthropoda > Chilopoda > Lithobiomorpha > Lithobiidae > Lithobius > Lithobius niger. Next base: position 44,553 of record JAHWFP010021488.1, on the reverse strand, counting down.
GCAGGAGACACGACCTGGCCTCCAGGTTGCAACTTCACTCACGTGACTGATAAAGACCAATGGTGAACGCACATCATGCATACCAGAAAAAAAGGGGTGAAGCGGGACAAAAGGAGCAAGTTTATGAAGTCGGGAGTGGGGGAACCAACTAAAGACACGACAAAATGCAGGGGGAATCGCTCCGGGCCTAAGGACAGTCGTGTCTGGAGTAAAAAATCTTGCCGTCTGACATGGGCTTTAATCTTCTCAAATGTGAGGTCAAAGTTTGCTTTGTCACATTTGAGTGTCTCGAAACACAATACCGTTTGTATGGTGCAACTCAATAATATTCCAGATAATCCTTAGTAAGCTTTATCGCTCATGTAATTTTATTTTTTTAATATTTATTACGGAGTTGTTGAGTGTTTTTAACAAATACATCTATCTAGTCCTCGACAATAAATTATTTAAAATGTAATAAAACTCTTGCATTTTTCAATAGAGCAGTGACATTTGCCGCCATATTGGCACCAGATTGGCACCAGTATGGGTTTTGGAGGGCATAACTACAAGCTGCACTACATAAAAATGGAGGGAAAAACAACGGAAGAGCGGATTTCTTAGGCTTAAAATAACGTTGTTTTCTCCAACAACAAAAATCGCGCGTTTTAGGTCTAAGAAATCACTCTTCACAGCATTCGGCTTCAGTATGACGCCCTTCTGTTTCTCTCTGCATTGCCCCTTGCAGTTAACCCATTAAGGCTCCAACATAGAGTTATATACAATAAAACTACGTCGTGTCACTGCCCTATTGTTATTACCAATCAAATGTTTTATGACGTTGCACCATAACGAAATGCAAACATAAAAATGGCTTGACAGTAATTCACTCTTAAAAGGGCATGCCTTCTTACTCTATTCGAGCATCCTGCGCAAATTAGCAAAACATTCACATAGGTTAGAGTGAATGTAGCCTCATCGTTTCTCACGAGGAAAAAATTGAAAATGAATGCCTTTGCAACACTTAGACGCGTCTGAAGTAATGTTGCAAAACTGAGCCAAACGGGAAGTCAACCGGGAGAAATGTACCTTTAAAGTTTTTGCATTTTTTTAGTTGATACCATCAGAAGTTTTCACATGTTGCGCCACAACATAAAACTCTTATAGAGGGTTATCAGTTAAGTTGTGACCCAGCTTGATAGCTAAAGTACTACACGATATGTTATGAGACCCGCGGGTGATATGAGGAGGCCAAGAGGGGCCATTGATTCGAGAAGAAATGGGTAACCTTGCCAAATCTTATCAAGGTCATTCAACTGCTAACTTCCTAAATATGCATCACACACCATCAGTATAAATTAGGAATATGTAGGGAACAAAGACACATTGCCTGTGCACAAGACTGAACAAAAATCGGACCAGATTTCCAGGATCTGTGACGTACGCAAAATGGCTACTTTCGACCCCTGAAAGAAGGCGATGCTTCCTTGCACGACGGGGGTTTTGAATGGAATGCCATTCAGGGGTCGAAAGTAGCCATTTTACGTACGTCATAGATCCTACAAGTCTGGTCCGATTTTTGTTCTGTTTTCTTTTTTTTTTTTCATTGGTAATGTCTCTTTGTTCCGTACATATTTCTAATTTATACTCATGGCATGCCATGCATATTTAAGAAGTTAGCACTTGAATGACCTTGAAAGCATTTGGCAAGGTCATCCATTTCTCGTCCATCAGTGGCCGGCCCCTCTTGGCCTCATCACATCACCTGGGTCTCATAACATATCGTTCAGTAGTAGTTTAGTTATCAAGCTGGGTCACAATTTAACTGATCACCCTGTATTATCATTCCACACGTAGCCAAACAAAAATAAAATAAGTGTATGTCGCTTGACAGTAATTCACCTGTGAACTTTTAGAATTTTTAAAGTTATTATTGCCATCAGAAGTTGCGCCCTAACAGTTGAAATGGCATTAAACCTCATTCCACTCGTAATCAAATGTAAAAATAAAATAAGTTATATGGCTTGACAGTAATTCACTCCTAAATCAATCATACGTGAAAAGGCTCAATAGGGACAGAGCACTTGCGCATTAGTGGGCACATTCCACGAAAACTCCATTCCTTGCGCAACTTAATCATTCGTTTTCTGAAATGAGAAGCGGGCGAATCAGCAGGAATTCTTATTAAATTTCCGGTTGAACGTTAGATTGAGTGTTTGTTTGAAAAATTGAAAAGGGGGCTCAAGGGATTTCCGCCATTTCAACGACGAAAATTCGGAAACGGACTGGAAAAGAGAGAGAGTGTATTGGAACTGATGGAGATGGGAGGAAAGCAAGTCTCCATTTGGACGCTAACGGGCCTAATGAAAGAGGAGACGTCGAGAAAGTCACTCGAAAGAGCTAATCAAAACTTCTTAATTATGTACTAATATCGGTCGAGAGTGCATGGTTTGAAACGTCCAGCATCGCTTTGAAATGTCGGTAGCTCCATGGGCAGGCGTCAGTGGGAAAATGGCGTAATATAAAGATGAGTTGGCATAATGAGAGTCTTCCCCCCCCCCCCCAACCAAGTACGCTTCGCTACGGTCCTGCCGAAGGATGCCAAAGTGACATCATTATGTTTTGGAGTACGGACATATTATATTGTAGAACATATCTGCGCAAAATCATTTTGAGCAGACTATTCTTTTGGGTTTTTGTGAGGGCGGCCGGACTACTATGATGTCCTCGCATGATGAGGTAGTATAAAACTGATGGTTCATCAACTAGAACATGACATGAGTCAGGTCAATTTGGGTGCCCAACATTTGCTTCCCGGATAGCACACCATAGCACGCCACCTTTCAGGATAGGTGCACAATAGTGTGACAGAATGATCTGTATCCCATTGAATCAGTGTGAGGTGTGCGATCAGTGTCCGAAGTAAACCTGTGGGGTGTCCTCGTGTGATGACGCAGTGCAGACTAAAGATCCATAACGAACGAGGACATCACACATTTCATGTTAATAATTTGGGTGCCCAACATTTGCTTCCCAGATAGTGCAGCACACCACGCCATATTTTAGGAAAGTTGCACAATATTGTGACAGAATGATCCGTATCCCATTGCACGTCGTTTAGAACCAGTGTGATTAAAGACGGGAAAGCCAAAGACTCACAAGAAATAACTAAATACAGATGCAAACATATTTACGTTGCCTTTTGGACTTATATGTCAGACTGCCTCGCTCAGGAATCGAAACCAGGACCTTTGAAACCAAAGGCGGAGGTTCTACCACTGAGCCATACTCACACAGGCAAAAAGGAAACGTCCATAGGCATCATTTAACACGTGCATATGTACATATAAATAGACACTTTCCAATCGCCACTGGAGGGACGCATATTTGCAGCGCTATCCTCCCAAGTGAAACGAATGGAACACTTAAACGTGAAATAAGGATTAAAGACGGGAAAGCCAAAGGCTCACCAGTGTGAGGTATACCTACGGTGTCCTCGTATGATGACGCAGTGCAGACAGAACATCCATGAACGAGGACATCACACATTTCATGTCAATTATTTGGGTGCCCAACCCCAGGCAGTGCCCGCACAACTCGCCGTCTTTCAGGATAGGCGCGCAACAATGTGATAGAAAGATCTGTATCTCATTCCATGTCGTTTAGAACCAGTGTGAGGTGTGCTGTCAATGTCCCGTGTCAACCTGTTGTGCCCTCGTATGATGACGTAGTGCAGACTAAAGATCCATGAACGAGGACGTCACACATTTCATGTAAATAATATGGTTGCCCAACATTTGCTTCCCGGACAGTCCCGCAAACCACGCTATCTTTCAGGATAGTTGCACAAAATTGTGAGAGAATGATCTGTATCCCATTGCATGTCGTTTGGAACGAGTGTGAGGTGTGCTATCAGTGTCCCGTGTATACCTATGGTGTGCTCGTATGATGAGGCTGTGCAGACTAACGATTCACGAACGAGGACATCACACATTTCATGTCAATAAGTCGGGTGCCCAACCCAATACAGTGCAGCACATGCCGTCTTTCAGGATTGACGCGCAACAACGTGACAGAAAGATCTGTATCCCATTCCATATCGTTTAAAATTGGTGTGAGGTGTGATATCAGTGTCCCGTGTATACCTATGGTGTGCTCGTATGATGACACAGTGCGGACTAAAGATCCACGAACGATAACATCACACATTTCATGTCAATAATTCCGAGTGCCCAACATTCGCTTCCCATACAGTGCAGCACACGCCGTCTTTCAGGATAGTTACACCATAGTGCGACAGAAAGACCTGTAACCCACTACGCATCGTTTAGAACTGGTGTGAGGTGTGCCAAGTATCCAGAATATGTTTACCTATGACGTTCTCGCATGATGACGCAGTAACGGCTTACGATTCACGAACAAAGACGTCACAGGCAGTTTCGTGACGCACTAATGGAACACTTCGCAAAGGTTCTATAAACGTCACAGCATGGGATACACTCTTTTTGTCATGTCGTACTCATATCAGGAGGTGTAGCTCTTAAAGTCGCTATGGTTGCAACGTAACGTTTCGGAAAGGTTACTAGCGCATATAGCTCTCACCGCTCGACAAAGACCGTAGAGCATGGACAACAAGCCGCTGGAAATCGTAGCTTAAGCCGAACCGAATTGGAGTTCAACGATGCCGACGCAGTAAACGCTGTCGCAAACGGGCAAAACAATTCATGGCATTTTTTGCAAACCGCATACGGCAAAAATGTTACCTAACACAATGCACCTTCACGAAATTCGCTCTCCCTCGCCCTCCTTTCCTTATTGTTGCTTGTCGGCCATTTTTAAGCTGCGTGATCGCAACGAACGGTGGTTTATTGGGACAAACACTAACTTTTTTTCTGCACGCACAAAACTTTTATGAAACCCAGAACAAAATGGCCACTGGCGCGGGTGCAGTTCACCATATATCGTCCTAGGTTGTAGTGCATCCTGTCTGTTGTTGGAGCGCCGATGTTCCGGTTTCATGAAGGCTTTTTGTGTGTGTGGAGAAAACAAATTGGTGTTTGCCCCAACAAGCCTCCGTAGTAACACCACGCTCTTCCTTCAGTTTGTACCCCAAGCATCCCGCTTGTTCCCCCAGTGGGGGATGACGTCACTAAATAACGCAAGTGATTGTTGCTTTCCGAAAGAATATCCTCCTCCACGGTAACGAAGTGAGTTTATTGCCCTAAGCTCGAATGGGTCCTACCCTAAAGATTCCGTGTTGTCCGGAAGGCAAATAGTGGTGGTGGTGGTGGGGGGGGGGGGGGGGGGGTATGGAGGCTTAATGGCGCGTCGACAGCTAGGTCATCATTGTGTCCGCGGCGTGTCTTGAGTCCTGCAAGTATTTTATGAGCGGCTACGTCTTCCTGGAGGGAGCGCCTTTAATCGACGGCCGCCATTGTTTTTGTAACCATCTTGGATATCAGCAAGGCACTCTGCTACTAAAAACGTACAATCGATTATCTGCGTTCCGTCTGCAGCGAACTCAAGGTAGGGCACGGACGCTATAGCGCCAAACGCAAATGGTAAATGATTGACGTGAGTATGTGTAAAAATTAATAAGTAAAGAAGTTGACCTATAGCCAACTGTGTTGATGTGAGCGTGCTTATACATCGGAACCCTAGGCATAGGATTTGACATGCCTTGTACATCACATCAGAACGCTACTACCCGAAACGTACGCACGTCGAATGAGGGGGGGGGGGGGGATTGAGGCTTAATGGCGCGTCGACAACGAGGTCATTAGCGCCAACCTCATTCATAGTGCAGTTGTCCGGGTTGCCACTAAGCCACACTTCGCAGAGATGCGAAACAAAACCCAAATTTAGATTCTATCATGCATCTGTACCCGCTGCAAAAATGTAAAAATCCCGGACATGAGGACAGACTTGTCGCCCAACTAACGCGCTACGTCTCGCAGAAGATGGAAACGGCAGCAAGCACCATCAAGATGGTGACAATCAACAAGCAAGTGATGGACCGGAAGTGGCCATCGACACCAATGACATTCAGGAGGGATAACCCCCACAAAAAGAAGAAATGAGTAAGATTGGTGTGACCAATAAGCAAACGAGTTAAAATCACCTATTCCCGGCGACTGTTCCATTACTGGACACTGACATCGAATGACGCCACACAATGTCGAATGACGTCAGAGTCCATTAAAATAAACAGGAAGTGATGTTTCATTTACTTTTTTTCCTCCACGCAAACGACTGACGACAAAATTCCAGTAGGGTCAGTGCTTCCAATTCTCACTTACAGAATGTTCCCGAGTAAACACAAAATTTTCCTTTTTTTCCCTGTGCAAAAAAAAAATTCCATTTCTTCTTCCCCTATTTTTTCCTTTTTCATTACGCCACTAATTTTTAACATTTCCTGACTATAAAAATAAATTATAGTATCACACCCTTCTGATGGCACAGGAACACCACCACCTATTGGCGCAAATTGAAAATAAAATTCAAACGACTACGTATCTTATTAGAACCAGACCTCGAACCATTCCTGCTACATGTAAAAGACATGGATGGACCTTTAAATATTACTGCCACCATAATTTTCGTGATTTTAGCCTTAAGAAACCAGCAACAAATGAGAAATAAACTCGGCTTGTGGGAAAAATAGGTGTCTCCTCACCGATCAATTTCATGTTGCGCTAAAATTACGTAAAATGATCAGCTGAACAACATTTTCCCATACCATTTTTGGGGCAAATGCTTCGTTTGGCCTACAGAAATTAATCAAAACCGGACTCTTTGCGTTCTAGCCTCACCGCGTTCGTTTGTGTCTCGGGTAGCTTATATATTATTTTTTCGTAAACAGTTCAGATAGGCGGGTTGTTGTCAGTTGCGTGTGGTTTTGTTGTTATTGTCGGTTAGGTTAGGTTAGGTTATAGGTACCGGCGGCTTTTGTTTGGTGTTACACTTGTGAGGAACTGGTTGGGGTTTGTTGTTTCATAATGGGGCAGTTAATTCATGCTTCCCTGCGTGGCGTCGGCTAGCGTGCCGGCAACATGGATGACGTCACGCCAAACTCCCGAAGTGCTAACTTTGACCCTTCACCATGCCCAAACGGTGCCTTTGCCCCAAAAATGTAAGAGGAAAACGTTATTCAGCATGTAATTCTTAGTTCATTAAAAAAAAATTAAAATCGGACGAGAGACACGTATTCTTCCCATGTTCCATAAACTCTAACCAAAAATTGGTGTTGTGTAAGATGGGGGTTTGGTTAGGATTTAAAAGGTTAATACGCCTTTGTTGTTGTGGTAACAATTAAAGTTAAAAGTTAAAGATTGTTGACTTACGAAAGTTTCGATAAAGAGATCTGGATGGAGAGAAGATCGTTGATCCCCCCTAAAAATGCCAAAATTTCCAGTAAGTGGAAGCACTGAGTGGGATACATATTTTTTTACGACGATAACCTGACGAATAATCCCAGCGAAAATATGTTTAACGTTTTTAAAAATTTTTATGTCCGTGAGGTGCCCTTTTCATTACGCAGAACTTTTAAATATTTCCTCACAGTACATTTACAGAAAACCCTTTCTTTCTTCATTAACGCTCGCCGACCATTTCGATCACGTAGTTTACTATCTTTATTATAATACTGGAGACATCCAAAGTAGCAATATTGGACGCTAGTAGCAATCTTCTAGTTTTCATTTAACTTTCGAACTATGTGCGATTAACTTGGCTAATAGGATTAACCTTGGCGGCCTTTCCCTGGTGGAATAATATCACTACGTTCAAAGGCCGACCGTTTTTGGAAACTTGGCGAGTTTTTCTACCAGTTTTGGTTTTGGGTGGATTCAACTTAACAGTAGGTGACTTGTGGCTTTGCCGTGTAATTTTTATTATTTGAACCAGATGACGAAAAATGTATTTTTTCGAAACGTGGTCTGATATTTTATGTAGCACTCTTGGCTTTTTTTCTCATTTAATACGTAGTTTACTAAACAGACAGCAAACTTCGACCAGTCCGCATAAACAAAAAAAAAAAAAAAAAAGGAAAAAGAAAAATCATAAAACGTATTTCAGCAGTTACAATTCGGAAATTTAATGCCCAGACGTTGCGGTTTTGTAAGCGGCTCAAAAAGCTCGGAGAAATGCTCTTAAGCTCTAATCTCGAAGAAAATTGCACGCCGTCTCGTGTGGGGCATCACAACCTTGCTCTTCCCCCGCAACCCCCCCACCGTCCTCGTAAATTCTGCAATTGGATGGTGGTGGAACCAACGTTTCGGATGGAGAAGTCAGAAACCCCAATCTCTCCATCGATTCAGCGCTGCCAACGTTTTATTTTTCCAGACTGACTCTACGTGTAACGGCAAGGGCTTTCCACACGTATTTTCAGCTCTTGGAGTTAATTCCTATTTTAGGAATAAACGAAGCATGAGATAGGGCCGACCAACGTCAACTCATTGGATATTTGTGGCCGACCAAAAAACGACCGTTAGGAGAGGGGACTTGAGGCTTAATGGCGCAATGAGACAAACACGTCGTTTAAACAGTTTTACGTTAATGTTACTGATGAAGAGGTTTTTTTTTTGCTAATCGCGTACTTAATCTGACTTTTAGTAACTACGATTTGTTTAACAGTCACTTGCCTAATCGTCATTTGCGCTGGTACTAAATAAATACAGATGCAAACTAATTTCTGTTGACTTTTGGACTTAAATTAAGATTGCTCAAGACTAAACCCACACTGAAACCAAAGGCCTGAGCCCTTTCGCGCAATTGACATCAGTAAGTCAGTATGGCTGAGCAGTATGGGTAAGAGGAGGGGATTGGGGCTTAATGGTACGTCGACAGCAAGGCCGTTAACGCCAACCTCAATCAAAATGCAGTAGTCCGGGATGTCACTTTGTCACACATTACAGCGGTAAGGGTTTGGCTATCGGATTAAAAGGGTACCGTGCTAATCCACAAGTTAGGTAGTGTGACGTGAAGCCTAAGATGCAACTAAATAGGTTTATTTTATATTATTTGAACTCATTTGGTTCTTCTTCACGAAATTGAGTTTGTATATTCAATGACGACTCATGTTGACCACATTTGCCAAATTGATATGGTGACGACGTCCCATCGGTGATAATTTCAGAAAGGAAGGGTGCATTTTTTTTTTTTTTGCATTTTAAAAGAAGGTCGTTTCAGTTTCAATGTGTAGCTTGACTAGTGCACAGTGAAATTGAAATGTCCTCGTAAAATGCATGTCTTGACTGCAATTAAGAAAAAATATACTTATTTTTATGGGTTTAATCCCTAAAATCTTAGTCGGAATATGATAAAAAAAATTTTAAAAAAGTCTTGAGAGGCTCTCCACCAAAGAGTTATAGACAAGTGCTGTGGATAATTGTCCATAGAAGGCTCTGGATAGCTGATCATGGAGCAGCTTTGGATAGCTCTCCATCCGTGTGTCCTGGATAGCTCTCCAACCAGATTCTTTGAACAGATCTCCATCCAGGGATCCTGGAGCTCTGGATTAATCTCAAGCCGGAATCTCTGGATAGCTTTTCATCCAGTTGTAGGTATTCTCCATCCAGGAGCTCAGTGCCGTTCGCCAACCAGCAGCTCTGGGTAGCACTACATGTAGGAAAGCAGTGTAGGAGATAGCTCTCCAACTAGGAGCTCTGGTTAGCTCTCCAGCTCTCTACTAGGAACTCTGCATAGCAATACATTTAGTAAGCGTTTAGATTGCTCTCTGCTTAAGAATCCTGGTTAGATCTCCAATAAGAGCTCCGTATAGCTCTCAACCCAGGAGCTACAGGTAGCTCTACACCTAATATCTTAGAGTAGCTCTCTCCAAACAGAAGCTATGGGTAGCACTCTATGAAGGTTAGCTCTGCATAGTTCTCCAACTAGGAGCGCCGCATAGGGGGGGGGGGGGGGAGGGATTGAGGCTTAATGGCGCGTCGACAACTTGGTCATTAGCGCCGCATAGCAACACATCTAGGAGGTCTAGATAACTATTCTTCCAAGAGCTCAAGTATGCTGTCATCGTTTTGTATTTATTTTTTTCCTCCAATTTGTAGTTTTGAGTTAAGCCTATCGGCTTTTAATTCTTAATGCCCGCTGACCGTACATTCGCTTTCATTCTTTAAGCAAAGCTGTCATACCGCCAGCATTAGAGCCATTGTTTCTCTTCAAAAGCATTAATTGTTGACTTAGAATTTAAATATTGGAACAATGACGTCATAGTTTAATTCTCTGTGTTTGTAGTGCCTCAAAAATGCGTACTCGTCTATCAAAATACTGAAAATGGGGAAACATGCAGCTAGCGTTATACCCAAAGAATCTTTTTAATTTATTTTTTTATTTAAGCTGCCAGAAAAAAATAGGGTTGTCTTTGTTTTTATTTACACTGTTTTACACTGTCATAATACTTTGTAGTTAATTCCTTCTTAATGTTGTTTCCCTGCCTTTGGTTCATGTCTCGATAGCTACAATTACTGAAGGTTTGCATGTAATATCTCTGTTTCTGGTTCCCATGTTAAATTACCTTTACTTTAAAAAACGGTTTACCACAGTATACGGAGTGAATCCAATCCAGTCCAATCCTATCCGATCATGAAATCAAGATTAGTTAATCCCTATAGATTCACACCGGATACCTCTTCATCCAGGAATCCTGGAGCTTTGGATTAATCTCAATCTTGGATGGCTCTCCAGTCTCCATCCAGGATTTGTGGATAGTTATCCATGCAGGAGCTCAGTGTCCTTCGCCAACCAGGAGCTCTGGGTAACACTCCGTGTAGGAAAGCTCTCCAACTAGGAGCTTTGATAGCTCTCCAACTAGGAGATCTACAGAGCAACACATTTAGTAAGCCTGGATTGGCGATTGGTTCAAGAATTCTGGATAGCTCTCCATCCTAGAGCACTCTATAGCTCCCCACCCAGGAATTACAGATAGCTCTCCACCCAATAATGTATCTTACTGTCTCGAAGAAAGTACTGTAAAGTAGGCCTACAGAATGTAGGCATTTACTACAGGCATACCGTACCGTAAGTGATAAACGCATGAAAGAAACACTATTCGACATTCGCCGTCATTTATAACTGGCTTTCCACTGGTACACTAAACTAAAGTACATAACTTCGTTTAGGGTACACACCTCCGAGTAAACCGATGAATATCTTCATTATATTTCAGGCGTACATTGTCTAGGCCCTAAGCCTACCTCTTACACGCCATATTCAGTACCTATCTGAATCGCCTGTAGATACGGTACGTGGACATATTCTATTGTGTACTGTTGTTGCTGCACGGCTCTTTGAACCGTATCCTTGTCATTCACGGCGATTGTTTTTTAATGACGCACGGCCAGAATGCAGTACTGATCCTGTGCTCGTGTCTCTCTTCACGATAACTACTGTACTCATCATCCGATTAATTTGAAATTGTGAACATGATAACTAAGCCTTATTTGTAGACTTTAGTTGGAAAATTAATAAAGGTAGGCCGGCGATAATGACTTTCAGTGAACAAAATTAATGTGACATTAGCTCGGTACCAAACTAAACATTATTCAGAAAGATTAATACGAAATTAATGCACAACCAAAAGACGTGACTCATAAAATGACATAAAATTACGTATATACATACCTTTTTATAATAATAATACTAATAATATGTTCGTTGCAAATGCAACCGGAATGGCAAGGACCTGGTGGTCACTAACTGCCATCCGAAATTAAAACAAAAAATTATAAATTACACAAAGTTAAAAAGTTTAGAACGAAGACGATGGCCCGGCTGCAGAGAGAGGGTACGTGGTATTGGATTAGGGTCACAAATGCCGTACCACCAAGGTTAGACCTACCGGGGACACAGTGATCCCCGATGGCATCGCCAAACGTGAGGGACAAGTGAGGGGAAAGCCATATCATTGTCAATGTTTCTTAGATATAAAAAAAAAAATGCATCACAGTTTAAAGCTTGGCCTAAACCAATTGTCAATCTTAATCAAGATTTTTAAAAATCATAATAATAAAGCTATGGTCACCAGGAAACACATAACCAGGAACAATCGGGCATTACACCAGTCTAACAATCACCACCCAACTAGCAGGCGACAACATAATTGGGTGATATATAATGTGGTATCGTGTCACCGCATGGACGTAATTTCAACCCGGGTGCAATCCGGTTGAGTCTTTACAGCTTTTTTTGAAACATTAATTCACAATTTAATGGGTGAAGTTTTATTTTAATCATCCCTTTTCAAAAGCTAAGGCTCTCACTAATTCATTTACTCAAAGTTAACACTAACGAGTAATGAGAAAATACCTCTTGCATTGATGTTCACAACATACCTGAAATATTTCACTGATAAACACCCGTTTGTTTACGTGCTATACCTTAAATGAGAAAACACGCTAAAATGAAAATTAAGAGGCAGTAAAAACAATTAAAACATGACGCCCCGGCACGTGGCGAATGTCGTCAAGTCCATTAAGCCCAGCGCAATCTTAATTAGTGTTAACTTTAAAGCCACCAAACAGCCGCCGTAATCACCACAGAACAACGAGAGTATAGTAATAACAGACCTGCTTACTTGAAGCAATGCTTCGAAATAAGCGGGCAAAATATAAACGCATACTGTGCCCCTAAAGGCTGATCAAAAATAGACTTTAGTGAGGAGAACAATAAATATTTGAAAACAGTATAAAGGCTGAACGTAAAGCCGAAACGTCTTGGAGCAAATATTGTGATATTTTCTTGTAGAGAAATCAGCACAGGGGGGAGCAGGTGGGACAACGCCTCTGACCGTTTTGGAAAAAAAATGCCTTTTTTCTTGCCTTTTTTGAAGAAAAAACATGTCCTGTTATGGTTTTCTGTGCTGGTGCTGATAAACGCTGGCTGCAGCGAGGAGAAAGGACATGGGGCCCTAAAAAAGGGCAAAATATACGCCAGAAAGGCCAAGAAAGGAGACAAAAATGGTAAAAATGCGAGTGCCAAGCTAAAAAAAAAAAAAGTCCCTAGAAAAAAAAATTCGCGTGCCTCTTTACTGGAAGTTGCCTCTGCCCTCTCGGATGTCTGTGTCCGCTCCTGAACACAGATAATGTAAGACTACCTTGGGTCCTACCAAAAGCACACATTGGCGCCTACATTCTTGGGTCAGCAGCCCAGCATACAGTTCTTAAATTTATTTTTGGGAAAAGATTCCAGTGGACTTGTCCGTCCAAAGTTTTGAACCTCATGTACACATATAGCATCTATAGGTCCACACAAGTCCATATGTAATTATCGGTGCCGTGAATACCTTGGAAGTTACTTCAGTAAAACTCCCAGGGAATTTTACACGAATTAATTTATTACAACTGGTTGGTGAAATTACGTAACAACACATGAAATCGTAGAACATGAAATGTGGTTCGGTCATAGAGGTAGCATCGCATTGTTGTGAAAACTGTATTTGGATTCGCCATATTGATTCCAACTCTCTTCCCCTCAAAGAACTTGCCGAAGAAAACACATACGTCGGCGACCGACAAAGGCTGTGGCAGGTGTATTAACGAATAATATTGAAGTAGATAAACTTGATGTGATATGGTGGTAAATACAATTCGCAATCACTTTTGGAGTGCACCAGTGGCTGAAATCTACGATTAACCATTGTCATCTCTCTGAATGCAACAATGACATGTTCCACTCACTACCCGTTGGTTTACTGTTTCTGTTTCTTTAATTAGAGTCTAAAAGGCCTCAAAGCCGTACACGCTTTACTAAGTTAAACCTAAACCTAACTTAACCTAATCATACACCACCACTAGCACAACCACACTGGCCTCAATATGGATAAAGTCACCTGGAGTTCCAAAGCTACACTGCCTGCCACTGCACACAAGTTGGTTGAACACTGTGCCAAGAATACCACAAAATTGACTCGTCTAGAGTAGAAATTCTTAAGTTTGAACGTATCAATAGAAAATGTGAATTGTTGGCGAGCCTGTACATTGCAAGGAGTTTCCGTGCAGCAAAAATAGGCAAGCCAGCGGTAACGCATTCCGAAATGGCACAGTGAGTGCTTGGTGAATGTCCACTACCCCTATTAGACAGACCTATTAAATTTGTCTTTTTAAGTCTGTCCTCCTGTCCGGTGTTTTTCAATTTTTGCAGGAGGTACAGATGTATGACAAGATTTAGATTAGGGGTTTGAATAACATCTCTGTAATGTGTGGTGCAACCTGGACCACTGCACTGTGACTGAGGTTGGCACTAATGATCAAGCTGTCGACGCGCCATTAAGCCTCAATCCCCCCCCCATTAGACAGATCCTGATTATACGTTATTGAAATCAGTGTCCTTCCGGCTTTTTCGCCTTTCTTCTTGTGCGTTCCTTTTCACTTCTGCTCCCTTTAACCTTTCTTTCTGCATCCTCTATTTTTCTTTCCAACCACCCCCCCCCATTCATTTTTTTTCCTGCCACCCTTCCCCCGTTCGCCTTTTTTCTACCCCAATGGATTTTTATTTATTAATTTTTATTTTCTGTACTCGTTTTCTTCCCCCACGGATTTTAAATTTCGTCTGGTTTTCCACTGTTTCTTATTAGTTTGAGCGTGAATTTGGATGAACTTATTGTCTACATTTTTTATCAATAAATGTGGTGTCTAAAATGTGGTGTCTAATAATTTGCATGGAAACTTAGTATGAAAATGGATTAGTGGACTGATGAGCCAAACGTGTGGTGGCGAAACATCGCTCCGTGTATTTTTTTTTTTAGGTTTTTATAGACAAAAATAGTTTCTATCCATTTGCATTTCGTAATTTTTTGTGTGGTCAAGCCCGTTTAGTTTATTTTATGGCCACTTGCACTTTTGACATGTTTGCGTAAATGAAAATTTGAGCTAAAATGGATATGATCAATGAGTGCAAGTTTTTAGTCACGTAAGAATAAAAAAAAATGGGAAGCTAATACAATTTATTTTTGTTTTCCCCTCAACTACAAGTGAATTTCAGGGAAAGGGATTATTCCCCATTATTCTGGCGTATAGTTATCATTGCAGTATATACAATAACACTGCAACAAATTCCCACTCGGGAAGATGCCTTTGACTTGAGCATACAGCTTAGTGAAGAGTTTCGGTCAATGTTGGTTCCGAATCGTCAGCAGACCTATTGCGATTCGGCAGATTTCGCGTGGTTTTATGGCTTCTCTCCCAAAGGATAAGGGGGGGGGGGGGAATACCACACCCTGACAGCGGTTACACGCTTTTAGTTTTTTCTAAAGGCCGACACTCCCACCGAAATATACTTGGAGGAGTATCACAGCCCTTCTACCAGCTTTAGAGGGAAACCTCATACCTTCAATGGCGGCGCCGAAATCGATTCGGCAGTTAGCAGTGCTTATGCTTGGGGCCATATTCCGCAGAACTGTGCATTCTGCAGAACTGTACGTATTAGGTCGAGCCTTCAACTTTACTGCTAGATCCTCATAAGATTTATTTCTCCTTTATTGAGCCTTGTGAGAGTATGATTTGTCTTCCCTCTCCATTGTCTATGGCCGGGTGAATTTCGGTCGAATGGAGCCCTGGTCACGGTTGTGACCTTAACAACGGGTTCAGTGAGTTATCTTTATGCCAGTGTAGGACGTGGCCATAGCGATTAAGGCGCTATGCAAGTGATCTGGGGGCGAACTGGGTAGCCGGTTCGAATCCGGGTCATGCCACTCCGATGAAACGTAAGGGCATAAAGGTGGCTTACTGAACTACGTTATTTCTAGTGTATGATTTTCGCTGTTGGCTAATTTCCAGTTTTCTTTAAGATCCTCAAAGTAGCATCTTTGACTCACGCATATCCCATAGATTCAGTTTAATCGGCATATCGTAATGCGATTAAACCCTAAATTGGATCCGAGGTCACATCAGGATTCCAGGTATTAATTCGGCTAACTTAGCCTCCCAGGCTTCCCTAGAGTTACAAGAGATGAAAGATATGCCACTATTGGTATCAAATGCTAGTTTTAATAATTGACTCAGTGGTCATAGCGTGATGCGATCGTTTTGGTCGCATTCGAGTCTATTCATAAACAGAAATCCACTTCAGTAAGTGAGAATAATAGCTGAGCATAATAAATGAGTAGAGTACGCAATGCCATTCGTTCGTCACAGAAGAAGTCATGCATGTTCGGAACGCTCGTCCAGTAAATGTGGCCAATTCTTTTTCTGCCCATACGTTTTATAAACCTACATTCTATTTACATTTCACTTTATTTCATTTGTTTGCTGCTGCCTGATTGGCCGGGTACCTGCTATTTTCTAGTCTATTGTATTCAAGCGGTAGCCGATACAAAGATAAGCTAGTAAATTCGACGATCGGAATGCATTCTGTGAGCACTGGACAATAATCCTCAACCCGCGGATATCACTTCAAAGAGTCAGGTTTACTATGGATTTTAAAGAGGGTTAGACACTTTGAATAACATTTGGATATTTTTAATACAAATCAGCCTTATTTGTATTAAATGAGGATATCGAATATCAGATACCGGCTAATGGTTTCTTGCTTTAATCATGAAAGAACATAAACAAACTGTTCGGCCACACTGCGCTGGCGAAGTTTATACTAGATGTAACGTGTTGATCGGTAACGGTGCACCTTGTGCATAATTCCACGTATGCGCAAGGTGCACCTCGGTGCACTGAGCCGTTATCCAGTGGCGCAGAGCTACATCCCACGGGAAGCCCCGTCAGTAGATTTTGGCAACACTGAATGCAGCTCACCGGACCCGGATCCACACTCTTCGAGGGTCTATAAGGAAGTTAGGTTCACGCCAATTTATCAAATTCAACTCAGCGCTCAAAGTGAGAGATCGCCCTCCTACGCTCCTGCTCTAGATTGGAGGAAGCCCTGGTCCCAACTGTGGCTTGCCCGGCCAAATACAAGATTTAGATTAGGGGTTTGAATAACATCTCTGTAATGTGTGGTGCAGTGGCAACCCGGACCACTGCACTGTGACTGAGGTTGGCGCTAATGACCAAGCTGTCGACGCGCCATTAAGCCTCAATTCCCCTCCCCCCCCCCCCCGCCAAATAGATGAATGCCGAACTTCGTGTCCCACTACCGCCACGGATAGGAAATGATTGTTTACGGTAAGCCTTTACATCGTGTGTTCTCCCTACCTTTTATTTGGTGTTACATCTATTTTTGGGGGCCTATACGTGCCTCTAAAATAACAAACTTCTTCATTATTGGTTGACGAAGCACTTTCTCCTTACAAACTATTTCTTTAGGCCTTTATTTTTATTATTATTTTGTTGTTGCTGCTTCTGTTAAGACGGCCCAATTTTTTTTCTCTTCAAAGTTCCTCTTTTAACGCTTCAGTTACATGGAAGGACACTAAACGACTAAGTAGTTGTTTTCGTGCCAACCACTTCTTTCGCTAAAATCCTTGTTTTCTTCCACACAACCCCTTTCGTTCCTGCTGTCAGTAATTAAAAGAAAAATGTTAAGCTTTAGAGCGTTGTAGCCTACACCAGAAAATTGCATTACACGGAAGATGGCTTAAGGAAAACAAACTCTTAACACGAATTTCTCTTCATTAAATAATTACAATGACAGAAGAAGGGCTTTGTAACTTTTTTGCAACTAAGTGCGAGTTAGGTAGCACATTTTTTTAAAGCTCTAGAAATCTTTTACGGTACTCTGTAAACTTTGAGCAAAACTGATAGAAACTAACTCTGCACTGTACAATCGGATACTGATTAGAAATTAAATGTTTGATATAAAAAAAAAAAAGCAGTCCCACTCTGCTCGTGAGGACTTAACCCGCAGAGTCATTTGTTAAAAATGGAACAAATTTTTGGTCATTATATAAAAAGGAAAAAAAAATCCGGAACAGTCAGCGTAGCAATATTGTTAAAAATTCAGGTTTGGAAACGCATTGCCCCAGTGGGAGCTTTGAGTTGAGATTAAAGGAGCAGCAACAAAGGTGGGAATAACAGTAAAGACAACACATATAGTCCAGTCAAAATAGGACATAAGGTGGAATGAAATCCCAAAGTCTTGGAACTTTGTAAGGTTGTTTGGGAAAGTCTAGTAAAGACTATATCAAAAGTCCTGATGATTTGGAGGTGAGCTGGCTTCGCTAGACCGTAAAAAACCCCAAAAAGGTGACTTTTCATTCGTTTTCCGTTAATATCTCGGAATCTGTGAGTCCTACCCAAAAAAGTTCCCTATAAACGTTAAAGAGGACAAAATTTACCACAAAAATGATTCTCTTCATTTTTTCTCTAGCACCAGTAGTTTACGAGGTATTCGAGTTCGGAAATTGAGAAATCTTCGAAATAGACAGACATCTAGTTTACGTTGTGTGCATAGATCAGGTGAATACACCCTAACCTTATTTAAGTTAGTAGGTGATCAAATAACACCAAACACCTATTTACTGCTATACATATTTATTTACTACATATTCAGTTACTACACCAGGTTACTATATATTACATCGCAACGTAATATCAAATCAAGTCGCGGTCAACACTCCTGAAGGTTAATGTCCTCAACAGTCGGTTTCAGGCTATTCAAACCGTCATCATGGCAGTGACGGCAGATAGCAGTGGAACTCATGCTTATTTTCTTGCACCGACACTTGTCTCCACAACATGTGGTGTATCTGCAAAATATGAGGTAGATATAACCTCAGGGGCTACAGCATCTTTGATTCCAGTAGGTACAAGATTGCCATTCTGCTAGGCTCCCAACCTTAAAGTGCAGCTAGCTCATTACCCATCCGTAGTTGCAGTTGGTGGAAAACACGAAATAATCATTGCAAATCTGAACCTTCTGAGGGAGGGAGGAATAGTAGCTCCGACGTCATGTTGGTGGCAGACTTTGTGAAGTCATGGTGCCTACGCAAGTTGAGGGATCTTGTAGTAGGAATAGCTCTATACAGAGTCGAGAAAAACTGCGGTCTACCTCCGATACATGTTAATACTTGGAAGTTGAGTGGTTGAACACATCTGCTACTGAACGCAATGCCTCACGTTGTAACAGCAGTTTGTAACCAACTTCTTTCTCCTTCATGAAGGAAGCTTATGTCTTGTTGCACCCTGCAAATGCATGAGCAAATAGTATGAGATCTTTGAGGCCCTTCGGTGGTTGTTGGGTTGAAGATAATACCTGTGTTCCTACCTTTCTATTACCGGCCTTATAGAAGAATATATTTCTGTGTGTAGCTGTTCGAGCTGTAAGAAGAAATACAGATCTACATCTTCCCCAACAATGGCTACATTGTCACTGTCACTCGCTTTGGTGATGACGCTCCTGACAATTAGATTGTCAGCATCATCAGGTCTTTGAAGGTATTGTACTCCTCTGCCATTTAGTTTGGAGGAAGGCATCTTGATCAGCCTGGCCTTATGTTCATTAGATTAAAACTGATGTACCGGAGGCAGGACACAGATTTTTCTTGAGTCAGTAGACAGTTTCTCCTACTAAACGTCCCTCAACTTGCATAGGTACCATGCCATTCTAGATCTGAATTGAGCTACCAGCTGCAATTTGGGGTTGGGAGTGTAGTCGGAATGTCACTGCAACCAAAGATGCTGTTGCTCCTTAAGCTGTCCTCAACATCATTATTATTTAGCAGGTGCACCATAGGTTGTGGAAACAAGTGTGGGTGCAGGAAAATAAGCGTGAGTTGCACTGCTATCTGCCACAACTGCCACGGTCACTGTTTGAATAGCCTAACACCAACTGTTCCGGACGATAACCTTCAGGAGGACGTTTACTTCGACTTGATTAGATGTTATTAAATATGTATTTGAAGTTACGATTCGATGTTATATGTAGTAACCTGATGTAACAAATAAATGTGTGTAGTGGCACATAAGTGTTTGATGTTATATGATTGATATAGTAACTAAAATGCGGTTAGGGTCGGTCCACCTAATCTATGTGCACCCCGTATAGCAGAACTCTGTCAATCACTGAGATTTTTGAAATTTATAACTCTAAATATCTCGTAAACTACTAGTGCTAGAGAAAAAAATGTATAGAATCAGGTTTGTGGCAAATTTTGTCCTCTTTAACTTTTGTAGGGAGCAGTTTTCTGGTAGGACCCACAAATTCCGAGATATTACTGGAAAACGAATAAAAAGTGACCTATTTTGGGGTATTTAATGGTCTAGCGAAGCCAGCTCACCTCCAAATCATCAGGACTTTTGATATAGTCATTACTAGACCTCCCCGAACAACCTTGCAAAGTTTCAAGACTTTGGAATTTTATTCCACCATTTGCCAAATTTGAGCCTTCGTTGACTGGACTAATACCTGTTTTGGAATAGTTGTGGAATATTTTCGTACAAAGTTAAAATTAATCGAGTTGACACCTGGTTTATTATGGTGATACTCATTAACCTCCTCCACGCACGAATGCTTTATTGTGGTGTTTTTTTTTTTTTTTTTTTTTTTTTACACTTGTGGTTGTAACTCCTTTGTCATTAACTTTTACCGGAAGATTATTTACTTCACAAATTAATTCCCGAATAAAACCACGGCAATCGGAAGTTTGACTTCTAGGGCGAGTACCAGTGGTTTGGGGGATTATGGGAAAAGCAGGGTTATTGTGCGCGTAGCGTATCTTGAGTCCTGCAGGTATTTTATGAGCGGCTACATCTTCCTGGAGGGAGCGGCTTTAATCGACGGCCACCATTTTTTTTGGAACCATCTAGGATATCAACAAGGTGCTCTGCTATAGAAAACGTACAATCGATTATTTGTATTCGTTCTGGGGCGAACTCAAGATAGGCCGGGGACACTATAGAATACTTGTTGAATAGAGGGGGGGGGGGGGATTGAGGCTTAATGGCGCGTCGACAACTTGGTCATTAGCGCCAACCTCAGTCACAGTGCAGTGGTCAGTGCAGTGGTGTTGAATAGAGGGAAGCCCGCAACTTTGGGGCAACTAACATTTAGTCTGCTTTGTACAGTTAAAATTTGGTAAATAGTTTTGGCCACAAATATTTCGCTGCCTTAAACATTGCATTCCACAATATTTCAGCGGAATCAAGTGAATTTAAAAAAAAATAGCACATTAGCACAAAAGACAGTTCTAAAAAACGTCTGATATATAATAGTGTGAATTTCTTCCAGAACTGAAGCTACTCTTAAGGCGCGTTTACGGAACGACTCACCTTTGCATTCTCGCAGCTAGAAGATAGCGGCTGCTTTTCAACATGGCGGCTGTTTTAGCTTTCCCAGCTCGCAACGAAATGAGTCAATGATTGCGTTTGAAAGCGATTGGGAAACTTGTTTCGTCGGGAGGAATTTTGTTGTCTTATGGTCAAACGATGTCGGCTTTAGCAAATCCAGGTAGCGTTGTTGCTATGACAAACGACGTCTTTGCCGTCTCGAAATTCTAGCTGCGAGAATGCAAAGACGAGGGTTGCATAAACGGGCCCTTAACAACAAGGTCCGCTTTTTACGACGAAAGGTGAATTTGGTTGCAGCTGGGGTTTAGAAAATATGTTGCAATGCTTGACAGAAATGTAATAAAACGATGAAACCTAAATACGTCACGATGTAAGAAAAAAAAACAAATTAAAGAACACTCATCACTTTACATAAATAAAAAGATGTGCTTAGGTGTCACAAACAAAAGTAAAAAAACAAATTACATTGCAGCAAAAGGTACCACGTTCCTTAAGGATAACCGTCCCAGTGGCAATCCCACGGTTGGAAGAAGGCGACAAATTGCCAGAACCATTAATGGCGTTTCTTACAATTGGCTTTCGACAAAGAACAAAAATTGTATCAGGTTCGAAAATTAAAGCTATGTTGCGCTTTACCGAATGGATACTAAAATTTTCAATTCCAAAAGTGCTTGTCCTCTAAACAATTTTTTGTTGATACGGCTGCTAGGATAACTGTGTTACACTCCATGTAACTCTTCCGTGTTCTTCTGATGTCACATTGTGTACAGACCTACACTCTGAATTGAGGAGTTCCCCGGAAAAGGGGCATAAATTCACTTGTGCCCTTTTTTCGCCTTCTAAAAATTCTGATAGAGCACCTCTCAGTCTATGGAATAAGGGCATAAACGGTAAGAAGTCGACCAACAGAAGCGCCTTACAAGTAATTTTTAAATTTAACGCTGGATGTCGCCACGAGATGGCGCTGCTTTTCAACATGGCTGCCACCAGTGCCACTGACGATTTTTCCACTAATTTCCTATTTTTTTTATTTTCCTGAACATATCTGCTACAGAAATATGTTTTAAAAAGGAACCTGAATATATATCCCATCAGGTAATGCTAACTTTCAAAGATTAAGCATAAAATGCTAGTTCCCAGTTTTTTGCCCTTTTCTCAAAACATGTATTTTTCATTAGTGCCCTTTTTCCAGGGAACTACTCAATTTATTCCCATACTTCTTTGACCCAAGCCACGCTCCGTTTCGTCCCAGCTCTTTCTTTGGTGTGTCAGTGAACAGAAACAAACTGAAGTTCAGTTAAGCCGATAGGGCACCATATTCTATTTCCGGAGGTCGTCTATTGATACATTTCGTGGAAGTTTCTTTACAGAAAAGCACAAATGCCCGAGGTTTTCAATCTTCTTCAGTTCTTTCCTTTATTTTTCTTCCTGTTCTTTTCTTCTTGTCATTTTTGCCTCCCGGTTTTGCCACGGAGGAGATAAGTGATCGCTTGGGCCTGTCGACTTAGATTGCGTCTTTCGCCGACCCCGAGCTTTTGACTGGGGCCAAAACACCCTTGGTAGGGCTTAAGTATCTAAGGGATCGGCGTTCAGAATAAATAATACGCCCCAGGGACATTAGGAAGCAAACTTGGGAGCGTGAGAATTTGTGGGTCTCCTTTTCGAACAC